>JAAAKQ030334264.1:2294-18819 GCA_010016005.3 Zanna intricata
GGCTGAGGAGGCTCTATAGCAGATCTATATAATAGCAACTCCGGTTCTATAGGAGGGTTCTAAAGGAGGTTCTATAGAATAGCAATTCGGATGGTTAGGGGTCTGCATAAATGCTTATTTCACCTGTGTTGACGTCTTGACGCGATTAGCTAGATATTCGCTGTTAGGATGAAATGGATGAGCTCCCGAAAGTGGACCAGAGCAGAAAGTATTACATTCCTCTAAAAATTATCGTTTAAGTTCTATATAATTATGAATTCCACAGTCCTTGTAATTTGGATTGAACATCTCGGAACCTACTTTATATATATTTTGCATTAATTCAGATTATCGTGGATAATGAAATGAGACAGTACTTACAATACAGTTTTAAGTTTTCCCCCACAGTTTTATGCGTTTTTCCTTGCAAATAAGATCATTAATGCGATTTTCTAAAACGTCATTCGTAACTTCTACCGGTGTTCCACTGCGATCAAAATTGATGTCAATTGGTCTGCCCAATTTAAACTATTTTATCAATTATAAAAATTTTATACCTTGTGAAAATAAAAATCTCATCACATGGCGCTGTTCTTTTCACAGTACACCTTCTTAATGGAGCCGACAGTTTGAAATAAATAATAGAGGTTTTAATAATGGAAATCCTTTCTAACAATTGTTATATTCTTTGTCAGATAACAACTTGAACGTCAAACAGTTTCAGTTTATTCTGTCAAATATTTGTCTATTTAATTATTAAATGACCCTCTTAAATTTTTTTTTCTATAAAGAAAAGGGTTATAAGAAATGTACCTTGAAGAGATATAACATTAACAAACATAATGTTATGAACTCTCTCTATATTAACAAATGAAGATAAATCATCTTAAAAAGATTTTAAAACACTTCTCATGATGTTTCATAAAGAATTTTGTCATTACATTTTTTTTCTTTTACTCTTTTCTCCTTCACTTTCTACCTTTCTTGTCTATATTTTAATTCACGTAAAAGATCAAAACACAAAAATAAAGCGTACGAAAAATGGAATAAAACTTTACAGATCAATATTAAATAACTTGTAGCTACTTCAGTTAATAACAGTTTTCTTTAAATACTGTAAAACTTTAGGAATAATTGGTTTAGTAAAATAATATATTACTTTAAATTAAAGAATTTTTAATTCATATAAAAATATAAAACGGTAATTAATATAATAAAATTTATTTAATTCTTCAATATAAGGTAACAGAATAACCAGATGGCGTCAGAATGTCGCTTAATACCCTTATTTTACTCATTTAGCCGACATGCATACTTAAAAACGATTAAGTTAAATAAAAATACTAATATAGAAACGTAACAAGAATTTGTTCGTATAAGGTTAAAAAAATATTTATATTAAGCTGCTATGAAAAAGAAGAAGAAATGTCAATGAATTTCAACTAATATTATTATTTTACGAAATTAAAAAAAATATAAAAAAAAAACATAAATTCCTTTTAAATTATATTTGTTACTTTTATAAAGAAACAAATATGGAATACAAGAGTAACAAGTTTAATAATTGTAATATTACTTGACAAAATATGTGTTATATATTTTATATAAAGAAAGATTGATACATGAAAAATGAAGGAATTTATTTTTACAGCATAATTTAAAAAAAATAATAAATAAAAAACAGAATTCTTTACATAAATTTAAAAAAATAAATTAAAAAAATTATCCCTATAATAATATGTTATTATTATTTTTTTAAAGTCAGCATTCAGTCATTCAATTGATAAAAAAATAACATATTCAAGTTTTTATTACATTTTATCCAATTTAAAAAAGTAAAACTTAAATTATTTACTGAATAAGTTATAACAACTTTTTATGCTGTTTAATAAATTAAATAATTTATATCTTGTGATATTTTTATATTATTATTATATCTTGTAATATACAGGGTATGTAGTACATTAAAAATAAAATTATATGTACACAGTTTGAAATCACAGTAAAATAATAACAATCAATATAAATAAAATTATTAATAAATACCTTTCATATATTCCTATTAAAAAAAAAAAGGCAAAATTATTTATATGTTTAGATTGTGCTCTTTTCCTAAAAAAAAATCCTATAAATGATTTATTAAATAAATAATTTATTATTTCTTTCTCCTGTTACGTTTATTTTTTTATAAGTGATAAGAAAAGGTATCGTTATGAACAAATTGCAGAAAATAACAGATTTTTTTTTTTTTTTTTTAATGACAAAGATTGATAGTAATTAGCCTACACGAAATAATTATGTAGCATAAACAAACTATGTAAGTTTGATAAAAAACTTATTTTAAAAAAGTACGTTTTAATGCATTTCTCTGTATTTATATAATGTTTAAACTTTAACTGCCAATGAAGTAACAATTAATAAATTATATTTTACCCTTACTAACATACTATTGTACTGTAAAGTAAAAACTCATTTGATATTTCAATAAAATAAGCGATTAGCAGAATAATAATAGGTTAAATAAATAAAAATCAATTAATTTATCAAGAAAAATAAATCGCGATTGTGTAAAAAATCGTTTAAAAATACCGAGAAATAAGTTATTAAAATTTAATATACTCGTACTATAAAAATATGCTCATTGTTGGCTACAATTATCAAATCATGCTACAATTTAAAAATATGAGTCGATTCAACTACTGTACTATAATAATAAGGTAAACCTAAAAATATGAAATTTTAAATACTTAATTTTTAGCGTAAAAAATACAATAAATGTATGATAAATAAAAAAAAAATTTAAAAAACGATTTATTATTTTTATTGCACTTTTTTTTCTTTGCCGATTAATTTGGGAAAACCCAATAGTGGAATCTTGTTTTAATGAATGGTTCTGTAGAACTACACAGATCTATCATTCAGTTGCCAAAGAGAGAACAGATATTCATAAAATGGTAGAGGAAAGGCAAAGAGCCACGGACTTGCTGACTGGCAGGAGAGGTGGCGGAATGCGAAGGAGGGGCACTGGACCATTGGATCTACACGTTGATTCCCTGTTGGTTACCTGGGTCATCGTACTACACGGAGAGGTGGACTTCTGGACGGCTCAATAGTTGCCGAGCCAAGGGTCGTTCAGAGTCTATCTCTGTAGAATAGGTAAGAGGCGCACAGAGTTGTTCCAATATTGCAATGATGTCGATTCGGTGGAACACACCTTTGTGTACCCCAGATGAAGGCACGAGATACCGCATGGCGTGATCGCCGGGGAAAGTCATGCGGTTGATGCTCTCTTCCGGTGAGGGTTGGACTGTGTATGCCCGGTGGTTTAAAAGGGTGCTTCAACAGAAACTAATGGAGGAATATAATGAGGGGGACAACGGAGATGTTAATTGAGGACGGCGATGAGCACCAGCCTTGTGGTTGGTTGGCGGGAGGTACCTCGGTATTGTCGTCACCAATAGCTCCCGTGGGTTAGGCAGGAACATAGTTCCTGCCGTCTGAGGCCGGCATACTATGTTGTAAATTCTGAGCTATAAATATTGTTTAGTTTAAATAGTGAATATAAGCTCTGGGCTGTAAATATTGTTAATTGTAAAACACTGAGTGTAGATTGTCAATGAGTGTGTTATGTAAATATTGATGTGTACGAGAAGTGTTAACGAAGGTAATGCTGATGTTATGCCTTCATGTCAAGTCCAACACCACTCTACTTGACGGAATGGGTTTTTTGTGGGTTCCACTGCGTAGGCGGTGAACCCCACACATCCAATATGTGCGGGCTAATGAGTGTTTGGTAAAGGCAAATTTCCCACTTCCTATGAAAAAAAATGTTGTTTCTGAATATAAATATATAATGAAGGCAATTCTACAATAATAAAAAAAAACACCAGAAATTGCCATTAGATACTTATTTAAAATATCAAATTAAATAAGATTAAAATATTACCAATAAAAAATTAACTAAGAGCCTATAAAAAAAAAATTTTATTGAACGATTTATATTTTTATAATGGTGGTATTATTAAAAAAAAAAAAAAAGAAGCTTAATAACATGTTCATTTTGTATTTTACTCTTGTACAGAGATATCTGACTCAATAGGGAAATAATAAAATTAATAAAAGAAAAAAAATAATAATAAACCAACTTTAGAAAAAGTTGTTAAAAACTGAGAAATAGAACCTTTTAATTATACTTTAAATTTTAAAAGTTTATGGAAAATTAAAAACAAAAAACAGTTAATAATTTACTAACACTTATTTTCGTTATCATTTAAAAAAATTAGAATTATAATAAATAATTGTTTAAATATTATTTTTTACTTTGAATGATAATATTAGTTTAGGTTTGAATATTTTTAAAAATTTATTTTATTTTACAATTTTTAATATTATTTAAAATTTGGGTAGTCCCAAAAAATTGTTGTTTACATAAATTAAAGTAGCTCACAACAAATAAGATTTTTTAATAAAAATAGGAAAAATAATTCAAAGAGAAACGTAGTAAAGAAGCAACTACCGAGCGTGCACAAATAATCCTAGAATATAAGGTAAGACTTAACGTTTTACATTAAATTTTATAGTTTTCATTAACGTTTATTGGAAAATGTTTTCATTATAAAAATTAAATTGGCTGTATGCTAATATTATGTTATAATAAATCAGTACAAATTGATGAAGTCGAATATTTAATCGATGTAGTGAAGCTACAAAATATTTTATTATTACAAACATATTCTGGAAAAATTACGTCTTAAACAATATAACAAAATCTGATATGGACACCAAATGACTTCCTTATACGCCTATTAAATTACATATATACATTTAAAAAACAAAGATAAGTACATAAAATTTTATTTCATTAATAACTAACTTCTTTTTCATAACATTATTTCTTGAATTATTATTTATCGTAAAACATTTTTTCACAATCAGAGGTATTAACAAATCAATATATCTAAATTAAAAAAAAGGAGGTAAAATCAGATCTGAACAGATGTACCTTCACCTTGTGAGATCAAAGTATTTCATTAATTAAACATTTATTTGGCTGTTCTAAAACCAATAAAAATAAGTACCATTTATGTTTTATCGTTGAAAAGCTCTAAATGAGGCGTTATTACTGCAGTTAAAATAAAATCCAAAATCCAAATTTTTGGGCTTTTTGGATTTTCGACTTTTTTGCACACTTTTGGTTCATTGGATTGTAATCAGAAAGGAAGTTGCACAATTAGATGTCACAAAAGTCCTAAATCCAAAATTTCAACATTTTACGACTAATCGTTTTTGAGTAATGCGAGATACGTACGTACGTACGTATAGACAACATGCCGAAACGTCAAAATGGATTCAGGAATGATCAAAATAGATATTTCGGTATATCTGAAAAAAGAAAACCCAATTTTTTCTCGATTACAATACTTCCTTGTATGAAAAAAGGAATAACAATCAGAATTATTCTATTTCATGAAGAATAAAATCTAAAAATACATAACCCTATAACTAGAAGTGAGAATATCTCCTCTTGTTAAAAACAGTTCAATATTATTAATTTCATTAATAAAGGAAAATTATAAATTATAAATGTAAATTTATTATTATATAGGGCAAGTAAAATGTTAAATTAAAAAAAAAAAATTAATTGAATATCTCTCAGCAGAAATTAGATTTTTAATATTTTTGTATACTAGCCAGGAGGCTAGACAGGAGGAGGCTATGTGCGTGGTCCGTGGACCCCAACGCATTCGTTACCTTCATGGTTGTTAGAATATTAAATATTTTACAAATTATTATTCATTAAAGAAAAAAATAATTTATTATTTTACTTCAATTTATTTCTGTTGCCAGGTGACAAAAATATAATAATGAAGTACAAAAACAAAAATTTTTTCTTTAATGAATATCTTTAATTCAGAAATTCACTTCCGAGTAGGTTAGCGCCTCAATCTGTTGCTTAAAACCTTCTCTAGTATACGCAAATGTATCCGGAAAATTTGAAAGCAATCGGTTAGCTGGTTCTCACGTGATGCTGTTGCAAATAGACAAACTTTCTCATTTAAATAAATAGATTTTAAACTGTGATTTTTACCACAGCTCTAACTCCAATGTTGTCTATTTTTTCCCCAAAACACAATCATAATTTTAGATAAATCGTTCGTATCAAGAAGTATAAATTTTTCGAACGAATGAATCGTCGTGTGCTTCAATCAGAATAAAAATGTGGACACATGCAGCAGAAAAACCAACCAACGCACCTTGCTTTTTTATTGGAGAGGATAAACTGTTCTCTGTGGTGGAGTGGTAGTGTCCTCGGCCTTTAATCGGAAGATCACGAGTTCGAATGCCAGTCAGACATGACATTATTATGCGCTAAAAATTTCTAATTTCATATTCCTACGTACAAGCTTTTTTTATAAGGTTCTCTGATGAATTAATACATCAGTCAAAAAATAATAAATAAAATTTAAAAATAAATAAAAATTAACACGAGTTCTTACACAAATAAATGAATTTTACATCTTATATAGTAATAATCTCTGGAAGCGTATACATAAATATTCGACTAAGGATGTGCCTAAATAAATAGTGAGTGGTATGTAATAATTTCATGAAGAGAAATTCAATTTGAGAATTACTAAGAGTAAAATCTAAGGACTGATACTGATATTGAATGCGATCACATTATGATAAACATTAAAAAAAGCTGATAACACAACTGTAAGACATAACTACGGGGTTTTTCTGATCTACGACTTACATATACATGCCCAAACAACTTAATTTAAAATATTTATCATCTTCTATAAATATAATTTTTTTTCGTTTATTTTTTTTTAAATTTTAACCTCTGGAACCACCGTTAAGGTATATCTTCAGAGGATTAGATGAATGAATTGTAGCGTGTGTGAAAAATTTCATGCCTAACCAGGATTCGAACCCGGGACCTCCGGATGAAAGGCCGAGACCCTACCACTCGCGCCACGGAGGCCGGCTTTTGTTCGTTTATTTAATTCAAAATAAAGCGCGCGTGCATTTCCTATTTAATTCGTGCGGGTATGGCAGTACTAGCGGTGACACTCTAAACTAATGTAATTTCACAAGATATGTAGAACAAATTTCGCTTGTACGGTCGGCAGACTAGTGTATCCGTGAGGCTTAACGCACCAGATACCGAATCAACCGGGTGATTGAGTTCGAGATCTAGCCAGACCGAGTTACTTTCTTATACTTTAAATATTATTCATTTATTTTATTCTATCGATCATCTATGATATCAAAAGGTAACAGTAATTTAGAGCATTTTTAATAAAAGTAATTAAGAAAAATGTCACTTTAATTAGGTGAAATCTCGCGATATAGAGTGACATTGCACTACAGCCTCATCCCATTCACCTTTCAAGTTAAAAATTTAATGCCATCATTGCCCCATATATAGAAGTAATTTGAAGTGATTTTAAAGCCAACTCTCAACACACACATGTACATACAAACATTAACATCCGAAAAATATCCATCCTGTTTTTTGGGTTCCTTAGGTTGTCAAAACGTCAAGATCCGGTGAAAATCACGAATGCCCAAATTGTAACGATTACAATACTCTTTCTTCAACAGCTACTCTTCTATAGCGCTATCTAGATGAGATAGTAAAAGGGAAAAAATAATAAAATATTTATTTAAAAATTTTGTTGCAAAGAAATTATGTGGTATCAAAAGACAAATATATTACAGTAAGACCTAAACAAAAATTGAAGGAAAAAAAAAGTTTTTACTATAAAAAAATAGGTTATTAATACGTAATTTAAAAAAAATATTAAATATTTATACAGATCAAGCTATGTAATAGCGAAATATTAATCCACTGAAAATTATTAGAATAAAATAGAAAAAGAAATATTCATAAAAGTATCATATAAAATTCAAGTCTGATACATATATTTAAATACTTAAATTTTATTTTAGTTGAAAAACAAGCATATGAAAGGAACTGTAGGAAAACAAAAATTAACCCACCGGGCTCTTCTAGTGGTTAACGCGACATTGCAAATCAGCTGATTTCGAAGTCGAGAGTTCTAAGATTAGAATCCTAGTAAAGGTAGTTATTTTTATATGGATTTGAATACTAGATGATCGTGAATACCGGTGTTCTTTGATGGCTGGGTTTCAATTAAATCACCCAGCTCAGGAGTGGTCGACCTGAGATTGTACAAGACTATACTTTATTCACATTTATATATATCATCCTCATTCATCCTCTGAAGTAATACGTTACAGTATTTCTGGAAGCTAATCAGAAAAAGAAAGAGGAAAACAAAAATTAGGATTTAAAAAATTTTTGATTTAAGATATACTAGATTTATAACAGTAAATATGTTATAGTGAATTTGAGAAATTACTGAAAATCATTTAAATTAATTGATATCAATTAAAAAAACTAGTAAAAGAAATGACATACAGGAAAAACTCCACTAATTGAAATTACGTTCGTATAGTTTTTAATTATTAGTTAAATCATTTTCAAACAATATTAACACCTAAACATACAACACAATTACGATCACTACAGTATACTAGAAGGAGAAAATATATAATTATTTTAAAACGTCCACAGGTGTTCGTTATTCTATTAGCATTCCAGGTGATAATAATTCCAATTAAGCGTAACGTAACGCATATCAATGAAATAAATGTAATCAAGTACTATAAAATTAAAATAAATAAACCTAAAAGTGATTTTATTGATAAAAACCTTTCAAATATGTTTAATATTTGAAATAATTTATTCCGATAAACAAGATTTATTTAGAATTTAAAAAAATATACTAATAAATTAATTAATAATAATTAAATAGTTTGAACTATTCGATAAGATTTTAATATCTAAATTAAATTACATAGTTGTAAAGATAAAAATTAAATAAAATTGACAAGGTAAGGAAGAACAAAATAATCTATCCTTTATAACAGCACTTCAGTAATGAGTTCTTCCCATCCGAGTCATTCATCAGTCGAGAATAACAACAACAAGCTACATGCGACCATAGATCGGCTCATTTCATCTGGCATTGATTATTTAAATAAGAAAGACTTGTGATCATGTGTTAAGGCGGAGCTATTCTCCCATTGGTCAGTTTTTTTTTTATGAAGGCGCTTATTTACTATTTTCTGATTGGTCTAATGTTTTTATTTTTTTGAACTTAATTGTTAACTTGCATGATTGAATCGCCACCTCTGTTGTTGGCAGTTCAAAAGCCTAATTTAAATTTTTGATGTAGATGACTTGTTAATATTTTAAGATAAACAATTCATTATATTTTTTTCTATTAAATATATCCGACATATTTTTTCTATCTGCTTTTCAAAATTATTACAAACAAGTCATCAATTATAAATATGATAAATTACTTAAGTTAGAAAGAAATTAGTCGTTATTATCACTTATATAGTTTTTATAAATAAAATTAACAATGACATACGTTCCTTATTTTTATATAATTTATAGCCTCTGGGTGAACACGAAATTAAATGAAAGAGAAACGTTAAGCATGTTATCACAATTTAACTGATAAATATCGAGTCGTTTTACATGTAAGTTTAAATTAAGATTAAAAAAATATATAAATATAAATAAAACAGTTTAATTCAATTAATATCATTTTAAAATTAACTTCACAGGAAAATTTCTTCTTTTTTCTTAATTAATAGAATTATCATCGACATCGTATAATTTTTCACCCTTGGACAAGTCCTTTGCATTGCGGTCGATTCCATTCTCCTGTACTCCCAACCTGATAATCCCAAGAATATACAAATTCCTTCTTCACGATCATCCATAATTTTCTATCTTTCTGGTCTCTCTTTTTTCCATCTTTCACTAATCCTTCTAGAACTTTTTTAGTCAATCTTTTCCCTTTCATGCTATATAGTAATATTTATTTCATTCCCCACCCTGTTTTGTAGAAAAAACGTAGGGAGTTTAATGATCACTAAAATACTTACTACCTAATCAAATTTTACGTCAAATGGTTTAGTCCATTTCCTAAAAACATTAAATTTATAAAAATTCAAAATAAGCTAAACATTTTATGAGGTCGAATGTTTTTTTTTTTTTATAAATTAACATTAAACAAAATTTCTTTCTGTTGTATAAAAAAAATGGGTATTTTTATCGACTTTTCAAAGAAAAGTACAACATTACTTTCGGTCGCACGGTGAGTTTAGGGTGGGGGGGGGGTGAAAAAGATATTCTTTATGAATGAGGAGTAGGAAAATATCCTACTCCTCATAAGGTTTATATATAAACTTTGTGGCTCCACAAACTGTAACTAAATCTCCAAAATTGGTAAATCAATTTATTGAAAGCTAGATATTCTGTAGCAGTGTCTCTGAAGATAAGCATGTGCAAATTTAATGAAGGTTGGTTGAGTCATTCTTGAGTTACGCTAAGTTTAAGATCGACAGCAGACAACGTAACCTCAAGTTACGTTGACTATGTAGTGGTGTATTTTTCATTGGCTCATGTGTATTGAATCGCAGTGGTGATTGAGTTGAAACTTGAAGCTTTTGTGTAACGTCTACTCGTTTAATGGAGTGTTTGTAGTGCGTTGTACCTGAGAATCAGTACGTTTCTGACTGCGAAATAGTAAAGGAGTCGGAAACCAAAAATCGATTTCTTGCACAGACTGTGCAAAAGTTTTTCTCTTGATTTTGGCAATAATCTAAAAATATAATAATATTTTAAACCCAATGTAATGAATCAAAAGTGGATTAAATTTTAGACAAAAAAAGTTGTTTTATTTCTCTTTACAATCATAATTTATTTATTTTTATAAATCCATATTTAAAGGTGTTATGCTGTAATCGTGTTTTTTACTTTCTTGCTTCAACCATTCTTTGTAAAAACCTCTAACATATAGTTTAATTTTATTAAAAAATTACTGTACTTAGAAAAACAAAGCAGAAAACCAATTTTTTTATATAAATTTCCTCACTGTTACTCAGTTATTTCAGTTTTTAAATATTTTTTTTTATTTTTACATATGTATGTAAAATTGTATTAACCAGGTGTCTATGCATAATTACCGGTGAATTTGATTAATCGCCTCCAATGTTAGAGAATAACATATATAATTAGTATATTTAATGTTAATAGGTGAGGTTAACGAGTTAAGCAAGTGGAGGTTATGTTTGGTTGTGTTATTATAATTTCTGTTTAGCCTTCGGAACCACCGTAAGGTATTACTTCAGAAGATGAATGAGAATGACATTTATCAATATAAATGAAATCTAGTCTTGCACAGTCTCAGGTCGACCGTTCCTGAGATGTGTGGTTAATTGAAACCCAACCACTAAAGAACAACAGTATCTACGATCTAATATTTAAATCCGTATAAAGATAACTGCTTTTACTAGGATTTGAACCTTAAAACTCTCTTCTTCGAAATCAGCTGATTTGCGATGACGAGTTCACCTCTAGACCCGGTTGGCAAGTAATAATAATCTATTCGTAAAAAAATCATAACCTCAAATAATTAACAATAATGTTTTGATTATTTAAGTAATAAAGTCAGTAATTATTGCTTACAGTCAAGTTATTTTAATATGTTAATATGGAAAATATGTAAAATGACAGATATATTTAATAGATTGCTATGTATTTATTAAATTCTTTAACATTGGAGGCGATTATTCGTATTTACTGATAATTATGCATACTCACCTGATTAATCAAATTTTCTGTAACTTGTATATTGGTGAAAAAATGAAATTAATTGTTCCGCTTCACGCAATAATCATTAAAACCTTTTTCGTAACATTAATTTATGCAAAGAAAAGATGTTTAATCAAAATATTCAGTCGATTTAAAATTTTTGTAAGTCATTGAGTACCTGGTCTAGTAAAGGGTGACATCATTTTGAAATTGTTTATTTTTTTTATTATTATTATTAAGCTATGAAACATTAAGAAATAAAATAAATTTTTATACCTGTAATAATTAAATTTATTTCGACTATTATATAATCAATTATAATATTTATTATTCTAAAATTTATCTTAAAAATGTAAAAATATATCCCGTATTTCTATTTAGAAGAAAAAAAAAATTAATAAACGAAGCATATCCTTAAAATAAGGATAAATAAACAAGCAATAAAATAAAGATAAAAAAAATTAAAAGAATGAGACAGAATTTCAAACATATTTAAAATAAGTTATAAAAAAAAAGCACTCATATGTACATCAATAAAATACAAATTAACCTGATTTTTTTTTTTTTTTCATTAATTAAAGATTTTAAACAAGAAGAAATTTTTTAACGTATCAAGCATAATCTATAAAAGAGTAAAGACATTTTAATAGCAGCTTAACAACGAAGAAAATAATCTATTTAATTAATGATTAAATGTATAACTACATACCACAGATGGAAAAGTGCACTTCAGTTGCATTCAATACAATTAGTTAACTGGTCGAATTGCAATTAAATGTGTGAGATACTTTTAAATAATTATTTAATGTTAATATGTAACACAGTAAGAATATTTAATTATTTTTAAAAAAATAATAATTTCTAAGTATTAACCATGAAAGACTATATTTTCACAAACGTATAGAGTAATTTACCTTTTATATTATGTCTTAGTTAAACATTTAATTTAAGAGTGAATTTAATGCACTGTTTGGCAGCGAGACGAATTAAATTTTGGTTCTTATTAATTATGCATTCTATATTAATATCCCAGCAGGGCAAGCACTAGCATTTTTGTCGCTATAAGCAAACCCAAAAAAAAAAAAAAAAAAAAAAAAACAGAATTATTAAAATACCATAATAACCAGAAAAATTACATATAATTTAATTAAGACAATAATAATACTAATATATCGATTGACGGAAAATTGTTTTATTTAAATTTTTAACGACATAATGATAACGAACTTACAAAGAAAAACTAATACCTACTATTTTTATAAATAATTTAAATACACTTTTAAAAAATAAAATATAATAAAAAATTAAAAAAAAAAATTAGTACAATAATAATATTTTGTACTAATAAATAGTAAATAACATTATTTTCTAGTTTCAAGTAATCGAAATACATTTTTTTTTTATTTCATTTTTATTTTTGCAGTTTTGTCGCTTCTAAATTTTTCGGTCGTAGGTAGTTGCCTACCTTGCCTACCGTCTAGGACCGGCCCTGACCCCAGAACAGTTAAAGTACTGGTCAGGATTACTTTCTATGAGGATAATGATGATTATTACACAATCGGTTCTTTAATCAACAAACAGAAGATCTAAAGAAGAGCGAGGAGAGCAAATTAATTTATATATTTGAATATTTTATAGAGTAGTAATACTGTAACTATAAATTTTATGTAAGTATGCCAAAGCTCAGAAAGCGTAAACTTAAAGATACGCAGCAGTTTTATCTAGAGTGTCTAACGTAGTAGTGTTGGCACTACTAGTGTTAGCGGCAGTAGCAGGAGGGGATAACTAACTGTGTCAGGATGTCATAAATATCAATCTTACAATTCAGCCCCACCCTTAGCTCCAGTCGAGCTTTCTAAACTTTGACGAATAATACCAACCTATAATTAAATGCTGTCATATTCAAATATCTGATCAAAGACAAACTAATTCGTTCATGAAATATTGTATAAAACTATATATTAAGATTTATAAAGACAGAATATGAGGATTTTTAATTTGATATTTATAAAAAGATTTGTGGTGCGCTTGTTTTTGTTTTATGTTTTATCCAGTTCTGGGAAAATTTCGTAAAATAAATGTGATATCAACGTAATTATTTGTGATTCTATTGTTATTTTATCTAATTATACATCGTATATTCACGTGTTTTTTACTTCCTTGTACGAAGTAAAGGTAGTATTGTGATCGCGAAATATTTCGATATTCAGATTTCCACTGAAATATCTATTTTGACCATCCTAAATCCATTTTGAATAGTTTCGGCGTCACGTATGTACGTACGTACGTATCTCTCATAACTCAAAAACAATTAGTCGTAGGATTTTGCAATTGGATTTAGGACTGTTGTAACATCTAGCTGTGCATTTCCTCTTTTGATTGCAATCAACTGAACCAAAAATATCCACAAAAAAAGCCGAAAATCCCCAAAAAAAAATTTTTTTTTAACTGCATTAATAAACCCTCATCGAGAGCTTTTTAACTATATATCATAAGTAGAACTTATTTTCATTAGTTCTAGAGTTATAGCCAAATAAAATTTTAATTAATGAAATATTTGGATCTTACGTGGGGAACGTTTCGATTTGTTACTTTCCCCAACTTAAAACATTTTATTGTTACATAAAAAACGTAATTATAAAAGGTAACTATAAATAAAAAATGGTTGTTCGTGTATCATTATGTGTCGTCTACACGTAAAACCTAATTTGATTTTGCCTTCTCCGGGATCAGCTAGTACTATGCCTATATTTAGGACTTTCTAAAATTAATATTCATTACTTTTTTCGTTACATAAAGGTAAATTTTAATTCCAACATTTAATAGACTACAAAAATTTATATTTTGGTAATATAATAATATTATTATTATTAACAAGTTGTAGGAACTGAAAAATTGGAACATTTATAAATCAACAAAATAAACAAAAATTTTTTAAATTTTAAAAATTCAATTTTTTTTATCTTATAGAAACTATTTTATTTTATTTTATACCTCCTTTCGTTTTTCTTTTTTACTCATTAACAACTTTATTTTGTAATCGATATTAGTTTCAAAGTTATTTCGTTTTTTTTTTTTTGCAAATAATAAATTATGATCATCATATCAAATAAATAAGTGTATTTATTTTAACAGGTTGAATTTTGAATTGATATTAAAGTAAGAATAACTGAATAATCCAACTTAATAACTTGTAATTAGAATATTCGTTATTTATTTATGAGAACAGTGAGTCTGTATGTGTTTGTAATGCAATAATGATCTATTTCGCGTTTTCCTGCTTAGAAGGTATTTTACAGTAAGCTTTGTTGCTATTAGTTGAAAATATACACGTACAATGATTTTTTTTATAACATCGTAATTTAAAAATTATGAGTAATTTTTTCTTTAATAGGAGTACAGGGAAATTATAGAGGATGGAGAAAGACAAAATCAAATCAGTTTTTAAATGTATATGACATAATGTTACACGAACTAATCATTCTTTATTTATAGTTACCTTTTATAATTACATTTTATATGTGACAAATAGTATTCATACTCCTAAAAAACATGCTGCATAAAAACACAAAACAAAGTAAAAAACGTATGTACTGACAAAAATACATATGGTAACATATTTCAATTAACTGATGAAGAAGTATTAAGCAGAATTGGAGAAAACAGGAAAATGTTAAATGTGATTGAATATAGAAAAAGGAACTGACTAGAACATTGTATGACTATTAAACATTGTTTATTAGTGGATGCGATAGAAAGCTTGGTGAGTGAATGACAAGGAAGAAAACTCTGTGGCACCTTCCGGGGCTGCGTAACTGCGGGTCCAGCTCCGGAAGAGGAGGATCTTTTTTTTTCGTGGGCGAAAAACATCTCCACGTTATCATCGCCCGGAATAAAATTATTAATATCAAATAAAAACAAAAAAAAAACTTAAAAATACTTTTATTAAATAACTTACAACTAATATCACAGATAAAACTAAAGTTTTTTAAAATTAAAACTGGATTAACATTTTAAAATGGTAAAAAGTTAAAACTAATATCACAGATAAAATACTAAAACTTAAAACTAACAGACAGTAAACCTTAAAACTAATATCATTAAAAATATGTAAGGGGTGTAAAAGGCCCTTAACAGATAGGAAAAAACTATAAAAAATTAAATTTTATTAAAAATACTTATACATCGCAGGAATAGGAGAACCCGATCTATGATATGCTGATCATTTCCAAGAAGGTCGCGAATGCTTTCTAGTAACTTAAATTTGCGACGTAAGGCCGCATAACATATGCAGTCTAACAAAATATGATGCACAGTCGCATCTTACACACAGCGGTGCATTCCCTCCTGACATCAAATACCCGTGAGTGGCTCTCGTACGTCCTATTTGTAATCGACAGAGGACCACTTCCTCACGACGAGTTTTTCTACATGAGGAATCCCATGGCAACACAGAATCTTTGGGGGGATCGGTGAGATAGGAGGTTTAGTCGGTAGGGCGCAGGCAAATATACGAACTGGTTAATAACATCTTGCGGAACCTATTGCGAGATCATCACTCCCCCAAATATGGAGAGTATGTAAAATGGTATTATTAGAAATCGTTAAAAAAAACAATTGTATATAACAGCAGCCACATGACAGGACCTGTCTAATGGCAAAACACTAAGAGAAAAATAAATAAATTTATTAATTGTTTTATTACGATCAAGATAATAAAAATAGTTAAGTAAATGGACAAATTCGTGCTTCAACCTACCAAAAAAAAAAAAAAAATCATATTGCCCAATACACACACCTCCGAAGTAAAAACAAAATTACACAGCAGCAGTTGTAGTA
>JAAAKQ030334375.1:0-20426 GCA_010016005.3 Zanna intricata
GAAGTATAACGAAATGAAATGACTGGCACTGGATAGGGAATCTTGGAGAGCTGCATCAAACCAGTCAAATGACTGAAAACAAAAAAAAAATGGTCAAATACTTTTTAAACACACGTCTTACATACAGAATGAAAATAAATTTGAGCTAATTAATATAATAAGCACAGGGAATATTTAAAGTCCCAAACTGATTTAGAGCAGTAGATCAAATTTACCCCTCTTTACCTACTGTATTAGAAAAAAGATTTTAACATTTTTACAGCAGTAAATACAGATAATATTGAAATATTTATATATACTTACATAGTGGAGTGTGGGGGTAAATGTTCATTGTGTTAGAGAAGGGAAACAGCTTGGTTAGCTCCTCTGTTCTGTTCTGTCATCGGTACAGCCATGAGTGAGCAAGAGGTTCTGTCATCTCTTGCACAACGTACAATCATAAACTTATAAAAAAATGTCTCATCACACATGTGATAAGACATAAGTCCATCATTACACTCCAGAGTCAAAAATGGTGAGTAAGGAATGGTGAAGGAAGTATGAGGGCTGCCGAGTGAAGGCCAAAACCTGTCTGTCAGCCGGAAAAGTTCTTACAGTGATTTTTTTTTTACTCAAGGGGAGTTTTTTTACTCATTGATTTTCTCCACAATCAATGGACAGTGAATGCGGCTAACAGCTGCTGCCACAACTATTGACCAAAATGTAAAAAATATAATTTCAGATAATCCCATCTGAAAATATAAATTAGTTTAAAAACAATCTGAACTATTGAAATTTCTGAAACTTCAGAAATAGAAGTAAAATAACTTGTTTGTTGTTTAGACCAAAATAGTTAGAAAACTAACAGTAGTTGGCAAGCCAGCTGTAGTGGCTGGCTTTTGTTGCTAGCTGCTACAGTCAATAAAAAAAAGCAGCCAATTGAAACAAATGACGGATGATGTCATCCTTCTCCATGACAATGTCAAGTTGCCCACCGTGATTTTCATAAGGGATAAATTAGAAAAAATGCACTGGTAAACCCTCAACTACCCTCCCTACAATTCAGATTTATCCCCCTGTGACTATTTTTTGTTTGTGCTTTTGAAAGAATTGCTTGGAACAATTCAAAAACAATGAAGACATCGAGGAGCAAGTGTGCAATTGGTTGATAACTTGTCCTCAAACTTTTTATGAACAAGGAATATTCAAGCTTCCAAATCATTGGCAAAGAAGTGTAGATTGTGCAGGAGACTATATAAAGAAATATTAAAGGTGTGAATTTTGTATATTATTAAATATATTAATATTAATATATTAAATATATAATATATTGTGTATATTATTAATCAATAAATTTATTTAAAATAAATTACAGTGTATATTTGCTTCACCCTCGTAATTTGTATTTACAGATGTGAATTTCAAGGAGTTTCTTTCTTATCTATGAAGGTACTGTGTTATCTTTTCTAACTATTTTAGTATAAAAAAAATACAAGTTATTTTACATTTATCTAATTCTGAGGTCAGAAATTTCAACAGTTCAGACTATTTTTAAACTAAATTTACATCTTCAAATGGGATTATCTGAAATGATACGTTTACATTTTGGTCAATAGCTGTTTGTATATCTTATGCATATTCTATAAACACTGTTAAAAACCTAATCATATAGTACTTCATACATATATTCTTCATTTGTTAATTAATATTTATTATTATTATTATCTCCTCATTATCAAAGTTTATTTATTTAACTACTAAAATGGAAATCTCCTTTTAATTCTAAGTAATATTTTTTTGAGAATTTTTTTGTTTATCAATTTGTTTTAATAACTGTTCAATACATATACGAATAAGAAATTAAGAAGAATAAATAAAAAATTAGTTTGAAAGCCTATAAACTCCTATAAAAGCCTATAGTTTGAACTCCTATAAAATCATATTTTTTTTATGAAATATTTAAAAAATATCCTGAAAACTGGTACAAGTATACCATAATTATAAAGTTTTACTACATAAAAATAAGGTGCATAATTGCTCTAAACTCAACACTTGCCTAATTTTCAAACCAAATGTATCATATTGTAAACAGACTAATGCAAAAATGTAAGAAACAAATATTTAAATACACATAAGAAAAAATTGAAAAAGGATTTATTTATAATTTTTAACAAATTTATGAACAGAAATGGGATGTGATTTGAGTTTATTCTTTAATCTGATTTTTAGGACAACAGATAATGAAAAGTTCTTATAGATATTTCAAAGAATCTATAAAATATTCCTGTAAGTGAAAAAAAGTGGTCAGTGTAATAAAAAACAGTAATACATAATGCTCAACATAAAAATAATAACTTTTTTCTTCTTTTTTTTTTATTGTTTAACCTCTGGAACCACCGTTAACGTATATCTTCAGAGGATGATATGAATGAATTGTAGCGTATGTAAAAAATGCCATGCCTGACCGGGATTCGAACCTGGGACCTCTGGATGAAAAAAAAATAATAACCTGGTGCAACAAAAAAAAGAAGGAACTAACTTGGTTTTGTCATAAACAGAACCTTCAAAAAGGTGTGTCCAAACAATTAAAAATGATGGGGAAACGTATGTTATGTCATGTATGCTGGAATCTCTTTGCATATCATTTTCATCCTGTCTTTCTCTGAAGGCACAAATTATCAGTACTTGACAGTATAAAGCATATTGTTGCAAGTCACTTATGTAATGAAATGAATGCTTCCATTTGACTGATCACAGGTGTTTTGACAATCACCCGACCATGAATGTCACATATACAGGTAATAACTCCATTTAAATTAAACAACTAATAGTGTAGGGAAATTATTGAAAAGGTACTTACCGCATCAAAATTTCACAGTAACTCAATTAAAAACAATATTAATCAACAAAGAAAATAATACCTCTGGTGCATCATTAAGTAAAGTATCTGTTGTGACAAGGAACTGAAGGGCTTGCGGTATATGAGAGACAGCAGTTGGATTCAATCGGACTAATCTTGACACTTCTTTAACAATGCTGTCAGCATTTTTTAAACGAACGGGAAGAAACACAGCTAATGTAGGGCTGATATCCCAAGCTAGTCTGGCTATATCACGTAATGTCCTTTCTGAAACAGTCTTTGCTTTCCATGCTGCAATTGTATCTTCTCCCTGAAAATGAAGCTCTGCACGACTAGTTGGATTATGCCAGATAAGCAAAAATTCTATTTCGACAGCCTAAAAGAAAGAAAATTATTTTTTAATTAATAATGTATCTAAAAGTTATTTTATAAAAGAAACAAGAAAAATCTAACAGTAAGACCAGATGTAGACATAAATATCTAATCTCCTCACTAGTGACTCAGTTTTATAGATTCTGTTACAGATATATTTCGGCTCTTGGCACCTACTGCACCTCCTTAAAGTTCAAATTGTTCCTTTTTTTATTTCTTATTATAGATCATTCTTCCCACATCTCTTTTATCAATGAGTGAGTGAGTGAGTGTATGTGTGTATGTGTGTGTGTGTGTGTGTGACAAACTACTAATTTAGTCACAAGTTGATTTGAGCTCTTTTATATAGATTTTAATATTACACAGAAGCTAACCATGAACAATTTTTTAAGTCTTTCTTAATACAATTTTTCATACAGTCATCATTTCTTTACAGGTAAGTTTTCATTCTCCTGTTTTCAATAAATAATGTACGATTACCAAAAGTTCAGTACAGTAAAACACCTGCAAAATTATAATACAGTATTCACATAATTTTATATTTAATTAATATTTTATTTTTTAAAGCTTTTATTGTCAACTATGAATTGTCAGAAGATGCTTTTAATGGGGTTAGAGATGGAAGCATCATTTCTTTCTTACTGGTTTTTGTCACAAAAATGAACTTCTTTGTATGCTTTACTATTTTATTATTATGTTACTGATTTTAAGGTCAGATCATCTACAACTGTTCAACCATTGCACTATACCATTTTCTGCTATATTTCTGTGTCTGCAGATAGAATGGGCTCTGTACTGTGCTATGGGTGCACTGAGAAGAGAAAATTTGGCTAATATTTTTGAATTTATTCTTGATACATTTTTCTATCCAAATTTTCTATTATTTCTGTAAACTGCATGTATATAATTCATAAATATTTGCATACGTATAACATCTTATTTAACATGAAAATGAATTCTCAATAATAATAATTAATTGCATTATGGTACAGTTCCTCATAGGAGAGCGAGTTGCAGAATATTCCCTTGGTTTTTCTCTTGCCAGTTGTAAGGGTGACTAAAAGGAATAAGCAGATTTTTCACAGATAGTTTTTACCTGTGTTTGCTTCTATCTTAGTAAGTTATACACAGTATACACAATTTCTCTACTATACTTTCTCTCTCTTTTTCTGTTTAGCCTCTAGAACTACCATAAGGTATTACTTCAGAGGCTGAATGAGGATGATATGTATGAATGTAAATGAAGTGTAGATTTGTATAGTCTCAGGTTGACCACTCCTGTGATGAGTGGTTAATTGAAACCCAACCACCAAAGAACATCCACGATCTAGTATTCAAATCTACATAAAAGGTGGAAAACACACATTGTATTTTTAATGAGTTGGATCTGGTACAATTTACATATATTAGGTAATTTTTCTGAGGATATGAACTCTTATGATAGGATAATACAAGAGGATATGATTACCTCTCACACAATGCACCATAAGCCTCTGGTGTAACAATTACACCTGTGTTTAGACTGCTCCATGTTAAGAGTCATTAGTGATTGACCCATTACCTAGGTAACATTAACATATGTTATTATTGCAATATTCATTAATAACAAAATAACATCCAAGCAACTTCCACTGAATATAGATGGTAGTTACCAAAACTGGTAACTACCAAGCTCAAACGAATAGAAGAAGATCAAACGATCTTTTTATCTCTGCTGACAGTCAGTAGCCTCTACTTTCCAAGAGATGACTGTGTAGAACAACTAATAAATCTAATGATGCAATTCTCTGACTGTTGGCGATTTTAATTCTCATAGTTCACCATGGAGAGACAATTTGCTTGTTAGATGCAGATGAATCAAGTTTTTCTTATTGACTCTGGCCTATTCTTGCTTTTTCAGTGATATTGCTTATTTTAAAACTCATAATGGATCACTGTCACCAACTAATCTGTCAATCTGCTCTACGGCTGCAACAGTCATTTCCTGATCATAATTGATAATGATAATTTTATTCCTTCAAAACGGCCCCCCTCACCACCAACAAAGGGGCCTGAAGGAAGCTAATTGGGAGCAAATTCTATTGTAATATCTCTCCAATTCAGTTAATGGAAAATGTAGACAAGAATGTAGAAAATGTATATTTACAAAATATAATAGAATCATGACAAACATATTTCAGAGAAATACAAGATTTTCATCCCTTTTGTAAGCAGTGTAACTTATGCTTTGACATCTCCATCGACCTACAAAACCACCCAAACACAATAAAACACTAACTAAATTTCTTAGTCTCAGGGTTGTTTACCGAACTATAAAGAAATTTCTCAGCAAAATTTGATGTCATCCTTTTACAATGATGTCAATATTACTTTGAGATAAAAACTGTGATTTGTAACAGTAATAGTATTTAAAACCAGGTTTTGTGTTTTCAAACTAATATATTTTAGGGTTTTGAAAATTCCTGCCCTCAATCACCACCATTTATATAATAATTAATGTTTTATTTTGTCTAGCACTACACAAGCTTTTTATAATTTATGCAGTGGTATTTTAACTAGTTTTTAAATTTTGTATAAATGTAATAAGTATGAATGAAAATTTTTCACAAGCGATTGATAGCAAGTGTTTGTTTACATGTGTATTATAAGTCATAATAATAATAATAAAAATTAACATAATGGTCTTATATTCTGATTTGGCTAACAACCTTAGAAGCTGATGCCAAAAAAAAAAATCATTATTACTTACAGCCAAAGTGAAATTTTGATTATATTACATTAAAATTTGCAAATAAAAGTTTTTACCTATGTATAACAATGTAGTGGAATTTATATCATTTATAAATAGTAGTACTTCTGCTAGCTTGATGTATTCATTATGTTGATGTGTTTATTTTATTTAAAACAGAATTTGTTTCTAAAAAGTATAATAAAAAACTTTTTTTTAAATTTATTATAGACAGTGAGTTTTTCAATAGAAACCTTTCCTGAATTTTATTAAAAAGTGAATAAAATTCTTTGTATTAAGAAACTGAAACATTACAAAATAATTACATAATTCTTACCAGAAGGTCTAAAATTAGATTCCTCTTTTTATTATAATCTTTTACAAAAAGATTTCCACTATTAACTTGACGTTTAGATCTTGTTGACCTCTTAGTAAGAGTATTTGTGGATGCTGAAAGAGGTACAGTGTTGAAATAGCCAGAAGCAGCATGTGGGCGTGGAAAATCTCCTGATGCTATGGAAGAAGTAGTACCAGAATTCATTCTAATATCCCCTGACCCTATAGTCATACCTGACCCACCACTGCTCTCCAGAGCAGACACATCAAAATCTGAAAATAAAAGGGTTTTTAATTAGAAAAAGATTCCTTTTTTTTAAATAAAAAAATTCAATTGATCCTTACAGTACTATAAATACTACTGTATGAAATCTCCCTTTTCAATTTTTTTTACTCTTGTAACATCACCATCATCACCTTCTATGATCATTATTTATTTTTATGGAAATATAAGAGTATAACCAAAATGATTAACCAAAAGAAAAAAAATCTAATATAAATGACATAACTTCCTTGTTTTGCAAACTATATTTTTGAGTATAACAGTCTATGACAAAAGCAGTATATGAAAATACAAGATTTAATATAGAAATACAGTCAACTCCCAATTAAGCACAATAATAACTGGGAAGAGAATTGTGGATAATCCAAAATCATAGCAAAATCGCAGTTGATCCAAAAATAGTATTTAATAAAGTAATGTTTAAAATGACCTAATACTATACTACACTTCAGTATTTACATGCACTATTATACAAAGGTAAATAATAAAATAAAGTACACTACAATACACAATAATATACCTGGTAAATGTATTATCCAGAAGTTTATTCAAAATACCTATTAACATAAAATAAGTTTTTACCATCAGTAATACTATAAATAGGTTGTACATACAGTAGTGTGTGAACTATGTAATGCATTTACAAGCACTTATTAAAACTATAATAGCTAACAAGAAAAAAATATACATATACATTATAAAAGAAAGATTAAAAAATTGTGCATTTTACTCTTTCAGATATATTTTTTTAAAAATAAGACGCGATTGATTGTAGTTTTAGTGACTGAAAACACTTTCTTTTAATAGAGTGTAGTTTGTATAGTATAATAATATCACACAATGAACTACTGTCATTAGCATATTCAAAACAAGCAAACATCCATGTATCAAATGAATTAAAGAATAAAACCTATCACAGAATGATGAAAAAACTTTAATTTGCACTTTCTTTATAAATTTCTAAGACTATTTTTTTCCAAAAGGTTAAGCAACACAGTTAAAACGCTCACAGATTATCAGAAATTGACTGTAACATACTATTTTTTATTTTTTTTATTTTATAACATAAGATAAAAAAAAAATTAATACTTTACGGGTCAATAACCTTGGAAATGGTATAAGTATCTGTTAGTATAATAATCAAGCCAGTTAAATCCAGTGTCCAAAATAATTTACCATGTTTTCTCCAATCTTAACACTACCCTTGATTCTTAGCCACCTTAAATTTTCAAAAGGTTTCTGTGAAAAAAGTTCATAAGTAAAAATAATGATTTATTTAAAAAGAATCTTTTACCAAAAAAAAAAAAAATATTTCAAAAGGGATTGTATAAAAATAATTTTATAAGCTAAATATTACTAGTAAAAATAAAATTTAAATGATAAAAATTGCAATACGTAGAATAACTTCAAGTAGGTAATTAAAATTGAATAAATATTTATTACAATCAAACAAACACTCATGATCACTACTGTCACAGGAAGCAGTGTAAATGTCATTATTATATTAGATTGTCTTTGTTTAATCCATGGCAATTGTGATGCTGAATTTTTTAAAACTGAAATATTATTTCATTCAAGATTTTATTCCAGGCAATAAAAACTATTCCACTATTGTTGAAAAATTTTCCTTTTTATTTTTCCAGAAGCAGTTACAGGATGGTTTGCTGAATGTAACCAGTTTTCATTTTCTTTTCTTTTGAGGTCTTTTCTTTTGAAGGCTTCTTAATATAGACATTGAATGGTTTGGGTTGGCTGGTCATACCGCCCAGGATTATCACAAAGTCACGATTTCTCTCTTTATTTTTCACTGAATCTGCCAAATGTCTTTTAAATGCACCCATTACAAGAATTTTTTCAAGTTTTTGGAGAGTTCTTCTGTTCAAAATAGCATTTACCTAGTCTGCCATAATTTCAGAAATCATCCAACCATTCTTGTCGGCATGCACTATCATATCATAGGGAAATTTCTCATTTTTGGGCATTGTTTTCTTATTTAATATTAAGATAGGCGGTAATTATTGGCTGTCTGCTGTTAATACATAGCATTACAGTGACAAGTTGTTTTTTGAATCCTATACTATTTTAATTTTTTTTCATCCTTTGAAGACACTGTAAAATTATGTCACATATCAATGTAAAGGGTGATTACCCTCTCATTTCAACCTCATTTTCCAATAATTCCAGTGAAATGACACTGAAACTGGACAAACTTCTCTTCAAAATCATCAGGAAGTTTCTGACTGAAGTTCCAGTCTAAGAGAAAATCTTTCTCTCCCTTTTCACAGATTTTCTGCACCTACTTCTTGATGCATTAAAATTTCAAATTTTTATCAATGGCTTCTTTTGCCTCCAGTTAAGACCGAGCTTAAGAAGAATGCTTAAGATTGAGTGTCTTTTTTAAACTGAGCAACATAATCATCTACTTGAGGAAAGCTTACTGTTTTTGATCCTATGAAACCATTTGTCATACATTTGAAAGTGAAAAACAAATCATGCTATTTATTCCATTAACAAACATTTGTTTCTTCAATGCTGAACTTTCTGGCAGCTCATCTATTCCCATTTTCTTCTGCATATAAAAAATCACCTTCCTCTTTATTCTAGCTTCATTGTGAACTCTTCTTGATGCCATTACTAGTACACTTATGGTAAAATTGACAAAAATATGGATGATAAAATTATACAGCATGTAAAAAAATCAGACATCAAAAAATGGAAAATCGGCAAGTACACATGAGTTATAAGATAGACTACATATCTAATGAAGTTTATCATAAGCAATGGTATTTTCCAGATCATGGTTAAAAACTAAAGCATTATTAACTTCTAAACAAAGTGAAAGGACTTGCTATTGTTGTCCCTTTTTAGCACTAATGATCCAGTTAGTTTTCTGAAAAACCATCTGACTAAAGAAATAATAAAACTACTAATTTCATTGAAATTATTATTGCACTAATTTTCATTGAAATAAATGTATTAACTCTATAGAGATGTTTTTATTTTCAAGTTTTTAATGTTAAGTAGTAATAATGTACAATACTTAAGGAAATGAAAAACAGAAAACTAAGAAGATTTTTAAAAAATTTATCATAAATCTTTATTTAAAGAAAAAACCTTCAAATCTAAGCTGCACCTGATTTTTTTGATATTAAAAAGAGGGTAAAAGTGCAGCTTAGATTTGAGCAAATATAGTATACGCAAATCATGGAAATCTAAAAATGTTTTGTAACTATTTCAAAAGCATCATAGGTCATATGGGGTTCTATACTAATTAAACATATTCCAAATCTGATGATTCAAATGTGATTCACAATGGAACACAGTATCAGCTTGTAAGGAGCATTTCCAGCTCCTATACAGCTTTATATCAGTTACTGAATCTAATTTTTCTATTACCGAATTTTAAAATGAAAACAGGCAAGAAACACATAATATATAACAGTAGTTAAAAAAAAATAATAAAAAAGTAGAATAAACTTACCACCAACAACACTTGCCATCAAGTATTTCTTGTCAGAATGCATAGTCTGCCAGAATTTTATCAAAACAAGAACATCTTCACGTAGTTCACCACTCCTCTGTGTAGGACAACGTGGAGGACCACAAAAGTAATCTAGGCATGTACAGTAAATCCTTTCTCTTAAAACATTTTTACTCAAAGATCTTGGAAGAACATCACCTTGTAACAATGATAAGCCACATGTGAGCAACCTGAAAAGTTACCATTATTAAAAATAAACTTACGTCATCACTACTTCTGTACTGATTTTCTGAGGTACAAATTTACATTTAATCACACTGTAATATAAAAATTTCTTTTTAGTGCCACATCTCAAAGAAAATGGTACAGCAATGTGTGTATATATAAATAAGGCCTTATTAATTATCTGTAACCATAAAAAGGAAAAAAATTATTTCTATTAACACTTATATTAATGTAATTATAATTTCGATTTGATATTGGAGAATAAGTGAAATAATTATTGATTATTAATAATTAAACATAATCATTGATATATATTGGTTATTATTATTAATATTAACAAGGAAATGACTTACTTCTCAACAAAATCTTCTTTTAACTTACTAACGTTTCCTACATTTTTTTTTTTATCAAACTCCTTATTCTGGAAGTTTCTTCTTTTTCTGTTTAGACTCTAGAACCACCGTAAAATATTACTTCAGAGGATGAATGAAAATGATATATATGAATCTAAATGAAGTGTAGTCTTGTATAGTCTCAGGTCGACCATTCCTGAGATGTGTGGTTAATTGAAACCCAACCACCAAAGAACACCAGTATCCACAATGTAGTATTCAAAATGTAACTGTCTTTACTAGGATTTGAACCTTAGAATGCTCAACTTTGAAATTAACTGACTTGCGATGATAAGTTTAACACTAGACCAACCCTATTTATTTTGGAAGTTTAAGAATAAGTTAAGGGCTTATTCCCTAAATTTTGTCATAATATCAAAACAATATCTTTCCCAGAATTTTTACTCATACAAAACTTTGGAAATGACTACCTTTTAGAACTTTGTTGAGCAAATGAGCAGAACAAACAGACAGAAATAAAATGTTGACAAGTCTACTCCGCAATTAGCATGTATAAGCACTTACAGCCAACTTTTTACAATATCATTCAAGTGGTGTGTTGGAGAACACTGTCTTGCATTAGAATTGCATCTTTAATCTGCATCATTCTATACATTTAATCATTGGGGAGTTTACCTTAGAAACAGCATATTACCAGAATATTGGCATGACAGTTCACTAATTTTCGAGAAAGTCACAAAATTCAAAATTTCTATATTTCAAATTCAATGGCAAGCACTTCAATGGATTATGGATTTCTCTTCAATTTTTCCTGACCACCAACTCAGTCTTTCTGATTTGTGATCTGAAGTCAGCATCTTAGAATGTTTTTTTGTAATTTTTAATTTTCAAAAACATGAGTTGTACCCCGATTGTTACAGGTCAGTCACAAGTTATTTCTTTGTTACTTACTGTACATGTTGCTTGCTCATACAAGTAATGATTCTGAACTCACCACCCAACTGGTGTAGTATGATGGGAATGTAATTTCTCTACTCCCAATCATCTACCATCTGGCAGTTATAAACTAAACCTCAGCACAAATCACCTGAAATCATAGCACTGAAAATTGTAAATAATGCTGAAAATTTTAAATTTTTCTCTGAAGTCAAACCCAAATCTCATGATTCTCAGCCTACAAAGAATGAAGATCATGCTGTAACACTGAATGGTTAAATAGGTGCATTGCTAATTCACCAATGCTCTGCTGATATAACCATCAATTTGCTTAAAAATGGGTGCTTTACTCTCAAACATCACCTGAGGTAACCTTTTATAGGAAAGAACTTTGCCAGAAGGAGAGGGATTATCGCCTTCAGTATAACTGCTACTGAACTGGCCAAAATTCAACAGAAACCAAGAGATGGCAAAGTCATCTGAAAAGCCACAGATCTAGTATATGATTGTCAAAGAGATCTAACAAATCTTTGATATATGAAAGAGTCTCTGAAACTTTGACTTATCCTTCCTGCAGTTATTCTGCTCCTCGATTTAGCCCTTACCAACATTCCTTTTCTGATCCTACAATGAGAACACGCTTTCATATGCAACTACAACAATCCCTTTCAAATGTGACAAAATTATTAATCCTGTTCACACCTCAAAAGCCTTCAGATTAGTATTTTAACCTCAAAAAGTAACAGCAATAAAAAAACCATGAACAACCGTGAATCAAAAAAGCCCATACACTAATAATATCTTTAACATTTACTGTTATACTTGGTTACAAAATCACGCTGCTATAGTAAGCTTGGAGTAAGTTTAATCTATAGTAAGTTTAATCTTGTCTTCCTTGTTGAAAATTTACCTTTAATACTGAAATAGTGATCTATAAATACTGATGACTTGTAACCTTTCTAGGTTCAGAAGTGGCTTCCTTATATTTTTAACTCATATTTATAAAAACATCACCTAAAATCTGAGGAGTTAAAAAGTGAAATTTACTTTAATTAATTAATTACGAGTAAATCCAATTATTAAATGAGTAATTACAATTTAAGCCTTAACATAACAAAAAAAAAACTTTTATGTAAGTATGAGTCTGTACCACATATTTTTTTGTAAGTACTAATGTAAACTTTGAAAGAAAGCTTGAACACAGTGTAGAATTATCTCATACATTTGTATAGTTACCTGAAGCGTACACTGACAGCAGCAACATGCCTATTCTGATGAGGTTCTGTCCCACCAACTACTGTGGGCAAAGATCTGTGTAGGAATGTAGCAATCATCTCCACTTTTTCTTGACTGCAATACTTAGCTGTTTCAACCAGTTCAGAAATAAACTACAAAAAAAAAAAAATAAAATAAATAAAACCATATAAGAATGGAATTGAAAAAAATTTCTTGAAATAATGGAAGTAGTACATATGTATATTTAAGTAGTAATAATCTAAATTAAAAATAACTGAATTTGACATGTCAGACAAACATTTTACATATGACCCATAATTTTCGTTTTTATATTTAAAACAAAATGGTTTCTATTTGATAATCAAATAACTGTAAGTAGTCTCTTAAACAAATTACACAATCTTTCTAAAAGAAAATAAGCATCCTGTGCCAGCCTTATTAAAGAAAATGAGAAGACTATTAGTTTCCCATGATGTTTTTCACACAGCTGAATATCAGTAAGCCAAGCCCAGAAAAATCCAAATGACATGAAGCCCTGTAAGAAGCACTTTTTTTGTTCACAACAGGGATTGGCTATAATGTGAATATTATTATTCTCCAAGGCAACAATCAACTACTTTTGATTGGTACCTCTTGTACTTCAGGTCCTTTATATCCAAAAAAGTTATAAAAAAATCAGATAGATAGTCCAAAGTGATTAAATTTAAAGGATAAATAAAAACTCATAGTTTTTTGTTTAAGACAAATTTTTAAATTTAGGTTGGGGGGCTTGAAGAAAGACAGGACTTGAAAGCTGTTGTTATGTAGGTCTTTCATGGGCTGTAATATATCAAATGAGGTCTTTAAAAAAAATTCTGGAATTTTTGAAATCACATGTGGTTTTATATTCATGTTAACATATCAGGCAAGTGTTTGACATCCTAAAAAACAAGTTCATCACTCACAATGGAATGTTACCTTCTTCCTTCCTCATCATGCACATTAGTTAACCCTTCTCTGAATTTCCTGCACTATTATCTCACTAAATCATCACTCACTACATTATTACCGTAAACTATACACAGCCAATGGTTGATCTTGGCTTCAGATGTTTCTTCTGCTTGCAAAAACAAACATGTACCTCACAACTGGTGGCAGCCTCAATAATTTCCTACATATTTTACCACATATTACTCAAACAGTTCATAATGGAATAGTAAATGTGTAATAATGATATTTAAGCTTACTTAATGTCTAATGCACACATCCTATGTTGCTATGGATTGTAATATCCAACCAGAAGTTAATATATAAATAGGCTATGCATGATCATAACATTCTACACGATTTAGTATTTGACACTTACAAAACTAAATGGTATCAGCATTACATAAATTTAATGGCTAAGTATAATCAATTACAATTACACAATATGTTTTACGAAAACAATTTTATTTCCTAATCCTCCTAATGATAAACAGTTTTTACCTGAACCCAAATGTCATGAGGTTTAACAAAGGGTGGTTTTGGTTCTAATATACATCCTTCATAAGCGGCAAGGGGGCTGACTTCTTCTTTTTCTGGAGAGAATAATCCAAGACGTTTATCAACAGTACACTGTAATTAAAAGAAAGAAATGCATTACTCTATTATAAAATAAAATAAAAAAGAATGTATTACAACAGATTTCTGGACATTAAAGTAGAATGAAATACTCTGAAAAAAAAAATCATAAAACTAAATTACAGCAATAAAACTATCTGAAATAGAAACTGTAATCTCATTTCACAAACTATTATAAAAATAAATGATCAGTTATATCAGCATTTATTTATAACAACAGAAACAATCTATAATGCCAAATAGATACAACATACAGTTTTTATAGCTTGTATTACAAACAGGAGAATCATTTAATAATTTTTAGATGGGGAATGCCCTTTCTAACTGTCATATTAAATCTGATTCTGTTACCCGATTAAAAAAAAAAAAAAAAAAAAAAACTGATAGAAATAGTAAAAAATACGATAATAAACAGTTTGATTCTATCAGCTTTCTCTTTAAATACAAAAATGTGTAAAGATTATAATTCAAGCTAATTTCAATGCCCAACAGATTTCTCAAAATTTAAGGGTCCTGGGAGGAAACTATTGAGGTTACATACATGATCAATAAAATTGAATTTTTACTTGCTCCAAAAATAAACTTCTGGAAAAGAACATAAAAATAATTTTTAATTTTTTTTGTTTAATGGTGTGGAATATCACTAATTTCAATCTAAATGAAATGAAATCCTGCTTGGCAGGAAGTCCCCTGATCTCTTAACTTACCAAGATTTTATGAGTCCTTGAATAATGATGTAGGTTAGTAGTGATATTTAAATATCAAAAAATTTACTTTTCTGTTAATAAAGAAGCTAAAAATAAATGCAGGGAAATCATGGCTTAAACTTTCACTACTACAAAGTTTTTAGTACTTCCAGAGAAACATGATATTTGAAAGAGGAGTTGATTATTCCAAGATTTTAATTCTTAATTAAAGGGAGCTACAAGTCAAGGAGGATAAAAAGCTTTTTAATTTTTTCAGAGGGTAAAATAATTTTTTTTTTTCAAAATGGTTCCAGTTTTTTTAGATCTTAAGTGTTTGTTAGAGGAATTAGGAAACATCAGTTATTTTATAGGCAAAAAGATCTGAACCTCTACTTCTCCTGTGCAATTTATTTTTTTCAAAGTAGAAAACATTTTGAAAAAGTGGTGTAGCACAATTTAGTATATCACAATACTTCAATTTATGTTCGAGGGACCGAGGGTATATACTAGTGGGAATACGTAAGCCCAAACCAAGTGTCTTGTCATTTACTTTAATATCTTTTTCTACTAGTAAAAAATATTTTTGAAGAGAAAAAATTATAATTATATTGCAATATTTCAAGTTTTGTTAACAGAAGGTAGAAAACACTGAATACTGAAAAATAATGATAGTAATATCAACAAAAATTGAGGAGGCTGGGAGACAGAGGTTTAAGAGGCAAGAAGGCCTGAACCACTTATGTATGATTTTTAATTTCTTTCAGTAAACAACCACTACTTGGAATAAGGAATGATTCTCGTATAAATAACAGAACTTCAGTTACTGTTACAGCTAGATGCACTGTTCCATGAAGTTTTGTAATGTCCATCAATAGCCAATGCAAGCAATTAAGGATGTAAATTCTTTTAAAAACAAATTTTTTTTCAAATGTTACATTTACTAACTAAATTTTTCATCCTTCCCCTGAATAGTAACCATGCTAAGGATTGTAGATAAATTTTGCATATGTATTTTGTGTATCAGATACTCTATTATTTGGCCTGTGTAAGAAGTACTGTATTGTTTGATGTTGTTCGAATATTAAGTCCATTTGAAAAGCGTTCAACCACCATTTTTTTTTATAAATATAAAATTGAATGCGAATGGTAAAACTCGGTAGAGCATAGTATTAAAATTGTACTCTACTTAAAACATATGTTTGTTTTTTGAAACCCCTCATAGCATGAATTATTTATTGTATTTATGTATTATTCATTGTCATGTCTGTTATTGTTATGTCTATTATCGTATGCTTTTTTTACTTTAACAATTTAAATCAGTAAACATGTATATAAATTCAATATTTTTTCAATAACCGTGGGAGACTGTTGTATCCCAATGTCTGAGATATAGGTATAAGTTTATTATCAAATCAATGATTGAAGTGATGATGTGAATAGTTCTTACAACATTCTTTTCCTTGATCACTTTTGGTAATTATTTATTGTTTTAATCAATAAAGATTGTTATATAATAGGAAAATGCATGTGTTTATTTAAATAGAGACAAGACAGTTACTGTAACATTTTTATATCCTGTGTAAATGAAGGAATGCATCATTTGAACAATACTGTAGAGTTTTTTCCCAAAGCTTCATAGTAATACCTCAAGTAGAAACATCTGCAAAATTGAACAGTAGATAAGACTGAGCCTTAGTATTCCCTTCCACCTTTTTCCTTTACTTGATATGACTCCCTCTGTTCTTTTCCTTTCCATAACCTGAGTGGTTTGGATTTTCTTCACTCTTCAGGATGATGGAAAAATTTCTTGAATTTCTGTCTTTATAAATTTTTCCAATAATTTTCTGCTAATATATACTTCCTTTTTTTTAAAAGAATAGGAAACTTAAAACTTCTAATTTAAATTAAACAAAAATAAAATTAAATTAAACATTGAAAGTATTTTCAAGTTAATTATGATTTATGATCAAATATTAAAATATTTTTGTAATCAAACAAGATAATGTACTTTACATAGTTACATGCATCATAAAAATCAACTTCCTTCATTTTTGTTGGTTTATTATTATTATTAATTTTATTGGTTTTCCGGTTTTGTCAACAGGTTTAGAAGCTTTCTTGGAAAGATTAATGAATTTAAAAATAAAAGAACTGTAACTAAACCTTCCTAGTTATCATTATCAAAATTACTTATACATGTGGCTTTTCATTTGTAAACATGACTTTCATTTGATATATAAATGATTAATGATAAAAAATTCTGCAGGACATAGTGGTACACTTTTATTAAAATAAATCTTTTAAATAATAATCTATAATTTTAACACTCACACACACACACATGCACATGCACATGCACACGCACACACACACACACACACACACACACACATGTGTATGCGTGCATGCGCGCACACACACAAAACTCAAAGAATATCAGCACATGTTCTACAAGTGAGAACAGTGAAAAAACTTCATAAAAAGCATTGGTTCAGGAAGGTTTTCAAGTTCACAAAATAATTTTCTCTGATTTCTTCTGCAAGGATAAAATAAAACCATACTGAAATTCTTGAAGCTTAAATCAAAGGGTAAATTTAATAGTTTGATATGGTTTTTGAACTGAAAAATCTAATAAAATAGGACCCACAGCAGTACTTCTAGTATTTTTTTTTAGAAAACTACAACAAAACACAAAAATTTAACAAATTCACAATTCTTTCCGGATTTAACATGAGGCACTTGAAAATCAATATTGGTTATATCATTAAGAAGACTTTCTTTGAGTACCCTAACAGTGAAGATCCTGAAACAACCACCAATAACTCAGGGAATTAAGAACCTAAGAAACTACACTGGGTTTTAAAATCAGAAGATTATTCACCAAACCATTTATATATTATAAATGAAAAAACACATCTCTGAACAACTTCAATTAAATTAGAAGTGTAGTTCCTACAATAATTCTTTACTGGGGTGCAGTATTCACACAATGACCTAACCATTTTCTTGTACAGATGAAAGATTGAGCAGACATCTTGAAGTAAGCAACAGAACCACGAAAGCAGTCTAACTGCTTTCAAAAAATTATACTGGATACTGTTCAAAAAATTATGTTTATTAAACAACAGTTTGTAATCAAATAAAACACCTGAGTCCATAACTACTTCTTTTCTATAAGTTTCTTAGATTGAATAATTTTTAAACAAAATTTTTATACGTTTATAAATTCATATTGAATACAAAGTTTTAAATTGTTTTAAGTTGTAAATGTTATCTGCTAATGATGTTATTTTTTTAATCTGTATTAACATTTTACATTCTTTTTCTAATATTCTGATAAGTGCTTCACAAACAAAGACCAAATACAAATCTGAGCATTTCAAATGCTGAAACAAACAGTAATTGGTAAAAAGTTAAATACTTGTTAAAACTTTCAAAACTAATTAAAACTTTCTTTTGAAACAGATTTTTTTTAATTTGAATTTTGATAATAGGAACAGAGCAATCTTGAAACACGAAATTAACATTGTACTAGTCAGGAAAAATTTACCCCTACACTTAAAAGTTTGTCTATAAAGAATCTGTTATATGTGCATATATGCAAATGAACAATGTCATGTCTTACTGTAAAGTACTAAGATTTAAAGTAGTAAGATTTCTTACTTCATATTAAGCATAAATAGCTTAATAAAAAAACAAGTGTACTTTCCTTCATCAACGGATCCAAGCAGTATGGTTTTATTAAGTAAATTTTAGGAACAAAATATGGTGCTTCTGTGTTTTTATTATAATGAGTTCCTTCAGTGACTTCGTGTTCTCTAAAATGAATATTACATTCAAGAGATAAAATGTGGAAACCAATCCATTTTGCTGTTTAATTTATATCTTAAGCATTGAGTGTAAACTCATTTCACCACTGAATCAGGGCAAAATTTTTCAAAGACAATTAAAAAATAAAGCATTTTTGGAATGTTTATATAAATGTTTGTTTTTTTTTATTCTCATGAGTAGAACATGAAATTATTTCCATATCTTCATAAGACATACCGGATATTTCTCATAACAAAAAAACAAACTGTACCTGCCAAGCAGCAAACATTTCTTGTAAAAACTGTAATTCTAGGTCAGGCCTAGCAGTAAACAACCAATGCCAACATTCAACAGCAGTCATCATAGCTACTTCCGTAAAAAGTTCAACTTGTGACCATGCTACTACATTCATTAACTTTCTATGTGCACCTGCAATAAATTACAATAACATTTAATGACTGATTTTTTTTAAATTAGAGTAATCAAAGAAGATAAAAATAGGATAAGCATATACATTCACTTACTCTGAATATATTACAAAAATTAATCTATTCAAAGATATCTTCAAAAATATAATAATATCTTATCTAAAACAGCAAACCACACTGCGACACCAAATGTTTGCTCATTTTGATAGGCTTCCATTTTACAAAAGGATATCTTTATGATGGGATTATAAAATTACATAACAGTTTACAATAGTTTAATCAATTCATTATTTAAAATACTAACAGTATTTAAAAAATTCAATGAACTTAAAAAATAACATAGATTTCTACAATTATAGTAAACACAGCCTTTTTTTGAGCAATTTTGGGAGCTTTTTTTTTGAGAAACTTAAGTAACTTTAATCAAAACATTTTTTTTTTTTTTTTTTATGGCTTTGTTATACTATTTTTTTTTTTTATTACCAGATATTTTAAGCTTTAGATAAATAAGTTAAATTATGTATATTTGCATATTGTGCTATCACTGGTCCATTGATACACTGGTAATAACTGACAATATTCCTGCATGGATTTGCAGAAATTATATGACAATTTTTTTAAGTAAAATATTATTTAATAATTTAATTGCTACAAAATATTTTTTGATTTACTCTGTTTTAATTATCTTCTTTCATGTTAAAAATTTAAAAAAATTAATTATGGCATTTTATTATAAAATGGGTTGAGGTCTTGTACTAACATAAAACAGAATAAGCACGTGCATAAGTGTGATAATGGCAAAATTCTCATAAATATTTCAAAAACTGGGCAGCCAAATGTTACTGATTATTCATATATTTTTTATAATTTTATAAACATATGATTATATAATTTTATTATTACTTAATTTTTTAATTACTGAAGTTCTTATTAAGTTAACTATAATAAATAAATATGTATGGTGATATTCTCCAAAGGCAACCTTTAACAAGCTTTGCTCTTCATTCAAAGTTTATGCTTAAATATTCTTAATTTTCTTAAAAAAAAAATTGTTTACATATTTAAGTTTTTTTTTGTATATTTAAATTTCTTAATAATTTTTTTTTTTTTT
>JAAAKQ030334486.1:0-26356 GCA_010016005.3 Zanna intricata
AGAGTACACCCGGCTTGTTGTTTTCTTGGGTTTTGATAGGAATCTTGTTTCTTTATTTTTTAATTTCTCATAGTTTCTGGTTTTTGTTTTCATGAGTTATGTCTAATTCCTCCATGTCTCTGTATTTCATTTAACCAGTTTGGTCTTTTCTTGTTCCAGAAAAGTTTGATTATCCGCCTGATAAATCTTGCCTCTTTCATTCTGCATGTCGTTGAAAGGAAATTCTCTTCTTTCTAAATTTATCAGTTATTCGGATGATTGTTTTGTAAATCTCTTCGTTTGGAATAATTCTCCAAATCCCATTTTTTTTAATATTTTTCCTGATACATCGTTGTAGAATCTGTCTTTCAATCTTTTCCAGTTTGTCAGTAAACCTTGTCTGGTACGGTCCAAATATAGTTTCGCATTCGTAAAGTATTTCTGGTTGGATAACTGTGTTATAATGTCTTATTTTTGTGTTTATGAATATGCATTTTTTGTTATAAATATTTTGTGTTTTTATTGTGGATTTGATGAGTTTATTTATTCTTTCCTTCCATTCTTTACGAATTTCAGCGATAGTTCTGAGTTCACTTTTGTGGAAGTTGTCATAGCGGAACCGTTTTAATTTAAATTCAGAGAGGCCTTTAATATTACAAAAAATACTCCTACCTGAGATTCTCTTCTCTCATTGTTAGCAAATTTGTTCAAAACACATGACACTGTTTTTGTCACCATATTATGACTGGGTATCATTATGATGTCATCATCAGTCTGAAGACAGAATGCATTTTTCTCGGTCTCCCTGTCTGGCCCCCATCACCATTTTTGCCTACCACTCAGTCTATGTGAGTTTGTGTATACACACTAATGCAGCATTATTCATGTGAAAAGTTGGTTCCCATGGTGAGCATATTGTCATACAGCTATAGAATTTTATTTTTAGATACGAATGCATGATAAGAACCGAATCACTCTAAAATCATTTTTATCAATCTAATTACACTGAGACTACAAATTTATTTCACTATACAATTTTAAAAGTATATACTGTCCTAATGCAAAATTTTGAATACAAAAAATTATTAAACACAAACTTAAACTTTATGAAACTTTTTGTCAAAATTTATAATGTTCACAATTTAAACACTAGTTTTATAAATTATTTTTTATAACACAGCATGAATTAATATCACTTCTTGCTGGTAATATTGCATTTAAAATTATTTTATTATTAACATAACAAAATTCCAACTCAGATCATAACTGTTTTTTGGTTAACCTCCGGAACCACAATCAAGTATCACTTCAGAGGATGAAGATGAATGATGTGTAGTGTGTGTTAAAATACCATGCCTGACCAGGATTCGAACCTGGGACCTCAGATCATGCATAACTTGCCTATGAGTAAAAGTCCACAATAATAAACTCAAAATTAAGTATCTTTAGAGGACAGTAAAATCATACTTTTAACACTGGCCCATTGCATATAATATCTTTCCTAAAGCACTCTTACTCTGGTTATACCTGTCTCTTCAAAAAATGATAATAGGGGTTGCTAGTTGACAGAACTATGCAACTCTCCATATAATTGGTGTCAGATAAAATATTTTTTTAACCATACATCATTTTTGTGAAAATTTCTGGTAGTTCAATCTTGCTTTAAAGAGGCAACAAATTACTCACAAAAGAAAATTACTAGTTAACCCTATGTTGGAGCTCCCAGTAATAAAAAAGAGTAATTACTACTTCAAAGGAATAATACATTATTACAAGGGAATAATATAAAGGTGAATCAAATTTAAATGGTAACTTATTTGTTCCATGCAGCACGCAGTTCTGAGCTGGATGATAGAGTGAGGAATGTGTGTTACAGAGGGCAGTGAGGGTTTGGTGTGTTACAGAGGAGAAACCAGCTGGTTGGTTCCTTCACTCTGTTCTGTTGTGAGTACAGCCATTAGAGAGCAAGAGGTTCTGTCATCTGTGCACAACATATAATCATACAGTTTTTAACTAATAAAGGTGTTAAACCTGCAGAAATTTTAACACATTTAAAGGTACAATTTGGGGATGCTACACTGTCTGAGAACTGAGTGTATACATGGACCAGACAAGAAAATGTAGAAAATGAAAGTCATGATTGATGCCGGCAAGGTAAAATATAACTGCTGACAACATCCATGTCGTTTTGAGCTTATCATAGGTGATCACTAGTTTACTGTTGAAGAAATCATGTCAGAAGTGGGCATCAGTTATGGGAATGATCAATCCATTAATACTGATCATCTTGGCTTTAAAAAAATTTGTGCTCAATGGGTTTCTGAAGTTGTTGACCAAAAGTCAAAAACAGATCAGGTTGGAGATCTGCGAGAGACTTTTGAATTGATTTCAGTAAGAAGGGAACACTTTTTTGATGCCAAAGTCAAAAGTGGTGAGCAAGGAATGGTGAAGGAAGGATGAAGGCTGCTCAGATGGGTCAACTGACCCATCTGTTAGCTGGAAAAGTTCTTGCAGCAGTTTTTTTTTACTTAAGGGAGTTTTACTCATTTATTTTCTCCACAATCAGCAAATGTGAATGTGGCTTACTACTGCCAGCTGCTAAAGTTGACATCGCCTACTAAAACAAAAGACAGGGTATGCCCATCATAGATGTTATCCTTCTTCATGACAATACCAGGCTGCACACTGTGATTTTGACAAGAAATAAATTGGAAAAATGCACTGGGAAACCCTCTACCACTCTCACAGTCCAAATTTGTCCCCCTGTAACTATTTTTTGTTTGCACCTTTGACAGAATCACTTGGAGGGGAACAATTTGAAAAGAATTAAGATGTCGAGGAGTGCATGCATCATTGATTGAAGACTCATCCTCAAATGTTTTAAGAACAAGAAACATTCAAGTTTCTTAATCGTTGGTAAAAGAGCGTAGATCGTGCTGGAAACTATACAGAGAAATGATGAAGGTATGAATTTATATATTACTAATCAATAAATTTATTAAAAAAATTACTGTTAATATTTGATATACCTTCATACACTCAACAGCACTTTAAAATGTTTAAAAAATAAGTTTATAGTCATATGTTTTTTAAACTGACTATTTTCTTCTTTTTTAAAGGAAGTGTAATAAATAACAATTCTCTGTATATTTCATTTAGAGAAATATAATTTTCATGTTATATAAATGATTTATAATGCTGAGTGTACAGAAAAGAATACTGGGTTACAATTTTTATAACCCAGACTTAGTGGCATACATGGCCATAGACTGATTCCCTATCTTTCTGCTTCATAGAGTCACTCATAATGAAACTGAATCCTGAACACAAAGCCTTTTTTGTTTTTCAGTTTTCTAAATGTGAATCTATAGTTGCAGTTCAACGTGCATTGTGTAAAAAGTTTAGTTGTGATCTAACAACTAAACAATAAGATTCATCCATGGCATAATCAGTCTAAAATAACTGGATGTCTGGGTAAAGGAAAGAGTACAAGATGACCATACTCTTGTATGAAGAAAATATTTGAATGCATCAGTAAGTCTTTTCAGTGTGTTCCTAAAAAATCTACTGGTGATGATTTACAGTGTGGAATGTTTTAAGGTGATACTTACAATATGTGATTGTACCATTTACAGCTATTATGAGGCTTTGATGCCTGCCTGCTTCACTTTGCATGCCAACTTTGAATTAAAATGTTGCTGCGCCTTCTTTATTATATTGTGTTTAGTCATGAGTCAAAATTTTATATTAGTGGAAAAGTTAATGTATAATGTGAAAGAGACTCAAAAATTATATGTTCTGTGCAATATCTCGACAGCAAGTTTATGGGCCATTCTTTTTTGCTGAAGCAAGTGTAACATGATTTGCTTATTTGGATATGCTGTACATGTGGGTCTTTCCTAAACTGCAAGAAGGACCAGAAAATTTTATTTGGCCACAAGATGGTGCCTCATCACTGGTACAACCTTGTACAGGATTGATTGAATGACACTTTCCTGCAACTCCTGGATTGATAGGCAAAGGATCTGATGGCAGAGCTTGTTTTCAAGCCTCCAAGATCTCTCATGTCATTTCTTTCTTTGGGGTTTTATAAAGGATCTATAATTGTGCATATTTTCCTTAGCTAGTGGTGTACTCGATTTGAGGTATAGGATTGAAGAGGCTGTTTCTTTCATTACTCCAGACATGCTGGTTAAATAAAGTATGGATGATCACTCCTATTGATTGGATGTATGCAGCATAACCAAAGGTGCTCACATTGAACACTAGTAGGTAGAATTGAAAGTTAAGTGATATTAAATTGCTTTAAAACCTCGATATTATTATTTTTTTTACACCCTACACTTTAAAGATTATTAGCACTTATTAATAAAAATGTAATTTTATAAATTTAAAGAAAAATTCTGCCACCAAACCCACTTACACATAACTGATAATAGTTTATAAACAACAAATGCATACACGCACATACACACACACACACACACACACACAAAATAATCTAAAAAAGTACCAACCAGTGAAACGACTATTAAGAACTGATAATGTGCGAGGTATAATAGAACCATTTTTTACAGCAACTGAATTGTTATTAATTGTACTGTTTATATTAACAGGCTGTGATGATTGTGGTGGAAGGCCCACACAGAGATAAGGTCTTATTGCACTCAAACGATACTGGTTCATGCCTTTTACCTAAACAAAAACATTACCATTAATGTATTTATTAGAATAGAAAATTACGGAGTGAATATTTCACCATCAATAACATATGATTCAAATTAAAATATAAAACATCTTTAACACAAAAGTGAATTGTTTATCTTATAACTGAACTAAAAATCTATCGATAAATACAAACCCAAAGTGATACAGAAAAATCACTTTATAACTTATCTCCTAAAAATTATTTTAAAAATAATAATCGAAATATTTCAACCATAAGAATATTTAACACTTTATTTCAAAGAGATTTTTTTAACATTTTTGTATTCCAAATCTAAATTTTTTCTTCATTTTGATCACAACAGAAAGCCCTTTTTAACAAATTACTCGTAATCTTATGAAGCTTCTAGTTTTTGAGGTTTAATATAAATACTACATTAAGATGATCAACTTTAGGGGAAAAATTCACTGTTCTAGTCTAGGTAAGGTAAGTTATTATCAATAAAGTTGTACACAATTCAATAGGTAAAATGTTTATGTACAAATCCCATTGCTATAATCAAGGGTAAAGGAAAAAATCCAGTTTCCTTCTAACTGCAATAAAAAAAATTTAAAAACATGCTTTAAGTAAATCTAAAAAAAAATGGATTACCTAGTAAACATAAAAAGAAGATAATTCTGTTTTCAATGAAATAATATGTATAAAGCTGTCTATTTTCACAAGACCACAATGAAAAGCATGGGGCATGACCTCAATTGTATTTTGCATCTTAACTTTGGTTTATCCAAAGAAATTTACTAGATATTGTATCTTGAAGATCATTTCAATTTTGCATCAAAACCTTTGTCATACTTAAAGAATTTATGTAAATATAGAATATGAAAGCACACCAATTTATGCTTACTTGCATCCTCTTTTTAATATTTTTTTAAAGAAGCATGTCTTAAAAAATTTTTTAACTTTTTTTATTTTATAATATTTATTAGTATGATCAAATATTTACGGTAGTAAATATAATATGTGAGCTTTTGATATCTCATAAAGGGTGTTCGAAGCGTTACACTGGTTAATATTAAATATTATATATCTTATTTAGAGTTTCAAATATAAACTTAACAAATTACAACAGTACACAACAATACTCTGCAGTAATTATTACTAACTTATATTATTAACTAAAATAAAGAATTTTCATTACCTACTTTAAGAGACTTAGTGACGTTTCATTAAAAATTAAATTACACGACACAGCTACATCACTTATAAGCTTATTTGATAGCAAAATAACTTATTCCAATTTACTAAAAGAGCTGACTGAATTATTGTATTTAAGGAAAATTTCTACCACATGCAGTAAGACAATTCTCTTAGTTTTACACACAATTATATGTAATTATTATAGTAGTTTAATTTTAGCTGAAGTCAAATCAAGCTTACAGTAGCAAATTTATTTTCTCAAAGACTAAATTTTCTAACTCAGAAAAGTTGGAACTGAGGGACCCAAGTACAAATGAGATACATCCATCAAGAAACAAAACTTATTCACAACCATTTTGTTTACTTGTTATTAAACTACTTATAATAGATTTATTCACTTTGCAGAAGTAACCTCCACCAGCAATACTCTACTTCCACTATTTATTTTTTTCATTACTGCAATAGGTTTTCTGTAAATGTCTTGTGAAACGCTGGCAGGTCCCAAATGTTCTCCAACCCCTCCTATCATCTGGATATGCCATACTTTCATCTCTGAAAACAGAAACATGTCCCCAGGTGCAAAATCAGGCAAATGTAGAGGCTGAGGTAAAATGTTCTGTTATACTTTACTAAAGATTTTTGAATAGTGAACAGCAAATGTACAAGAGTATTGTGTTGATGTAGGTTCTATGTTTTGTGTGTCTATACTTCACACCTTCTCTTTTTCAATGTCTCATCGAATTACTTCCAAATAAAATTACAGTCTTGACCATATGGGGTGTACTCATAACACAGCTAACTTTCAATCAATAAAGATGATCAGAATAATACCTTATGCTGGTTATCAAGAATTGTAGATACAATGTACCCGTTTAGGTACATTTAGACTAAAAAAAATGATGATCAGCATAACATCACCTTCATGTTTCTGTGACTTTAATAAGCTTGACAAAAAACATTAACACTGACCATAAAAGCTACATATGGTATAGGATTTTTCCTGTAAATATCCTTAACATTTTTACCATACTATAAACATCTTACCCAATTTTAAATAAAATTTCACATGAACAAAATGTTCTTCAAGCACCTTCATTAACTTTGTATCAGTAAAAGTTGCTATAAGTTAAACATAATCATATTTACATGCTTGCAGCCCAGAAGTGAAACAATCTATAGTAATATGGCAAATGGAATATTATTTTTAAAAAACTCCACTACACAGTAACGCTAGCAGAGGAGCAAATATCAATCAGCATGCATGTTATTTAAAAAGTATGATTTCTCTCTGGGAAAATTTTTTAAAGCTTTCAAAATCAAATGGCTGTATGATTAAAAGATTTCCTCAACAAAAAATAGTACGTCAATGAAAAATTAATAAACACTAGAAGTGTAAATAAACTTAGATTGTACCATCAAATCCCATCTCAATATATGAACACTGAATAGTCTTCAATTTAAAAAATTATTTTAACATTTTGTTTTATCAGAGTAATTATAAAAAGGAATGCTAACAGAGTACCATATTATTTGATAAAAAAAATTCATGGTAAAATTATGTAACTTACTTTTAAAAGATCATCAAAATTGATAAATGGCCCTCGTCTTTCTCTATGATCTACAATGTTAGCAGCTAGTTCTTGATTAATTCCTCGTACTGACATTAATGAAAAAACACTAGCAGTATTTAAGTCTGTTAAAGGTGCGGTAACCGGTAAAGGAGGAGGAAGAGGAGGTCGTGATTCTTCGCTTTCCAAACTGTCCATAGAAGGTGCTCGGGAAGAAGTACAACTACAAAGAACAGAATTAAAATAAATAAAATTAATATTTTTAATTTTACTGAAATACCTGTTTTCAACAAATATTTCTGTTAACATTTTCTCATTATAATTTTGGTTGTAATCATACAATTTAAATTCTAAGTTGACTAAGACTTACACATTTTTCTTTCAAACACATGTATTAGTGTATTATATGTGTCTATTAAATAATGAGACTGATACAATAACTAAATTTTATTTATATGTACTATAATTCTAATGCTTATCCCCTTCAATATAGTTTCCAGCCTGACTTGCATACTGATGTAGTCCTGTTTTCCACTGATAGAAGGCATGGAAGGAAATTTTTGTTGTCATGCTACAAAACTGTTGCCTACCCAAACTTTTTCAAAAAATCATCACTTATGATGAAACTTGGATTTTCCAGTATGATCATTATACAAAACAAGGGTCAGTACACTTTCTGCTGACTTATATTATGTCATTTTTTATGTCAAAGGTTTGTATAATTTTGGAGAAATAGGTTCCAGAAAGCACAATATGAAGCAACATTATTATAAGGAAGTCTTTTACAAAGCAGACAAAGAGACAGAAAGTTTACCCAAACTGTGGTTTTAAATCTGACAGGAAATACTTCCTTTAAAAACAGATTTCAATTTAAGGAAAAGAAAAATGTTGCACAATCCCAAATCTAGTGAATATCGAGGACGTGAGTAAAGTAATGTATATTTTGGTCAAAAACTGCTTCACTGGAAGTGCTGTGTGGAGCAGTTGCAATGTCCTGTTGAAGAATAAAACCACATTTCCCACCATTTTTTCCAACAGAATGGTCTTTCTGTTTCTTTCTCAGCTTATCAAAACTTTCCATATAATAATGTTGATTCATTATTGTGCTCTTTGGAACCTATTCCTCCAAAATTACACCCTTGACATAAAAAAAGATACAATGAACATGGCTGTAGTTATATAAGTCAACAGAATGGGCACTGAGTGTTGTTTTCTATCATGATCATACTGGAAGATCCAAGTTTAATCACAAGTGATGATTTTTTGGAAAAGATTAGGGTAGGCAACAAGTTATGAAGCATAACAACAAAAATTTCCTTGTGGCATTCTTTTTGCTCGGTGGTACTATTTTGACACAAACCTTTCTTCAAGTTGATCCTCAAATAAAATGTTCCATATAATGCCTTTGTCAATGTTCCCAGATTCAGGTAACATTCAGACACTGATTTGGCAGTTTTATCAAACAATATAGCTAATTTTTCTAAATTTTTCTTCTTCAATTCTTGAAATGGAAGGTAGTTCAGGGGGTTTATTGTCTTCTATGTTCTGATATCTTTCCTGAACCTTTTGTGCCATAAGACAGGAAATAGAGTTCTTTCTTAGTGCAACCTTTGGGTAGGATAATGTACTTGGAAAGTTCCAAAGGCATAAAGAACCACCAATCTATTAAAGAAGCAACTAACCTGTTGGTAACAGATGGTCTAGGCATAATGCTTCAGGTAGAACCGTAGTGGCCAACTCAACCCATACACCACTCACACAAGAAAAAGAAACAAAGGATATGGAAAGGAAGAAAAAGGAATAGTCAATTTATATAGTGTCTGATTTTGAGTGAAGAGAGAGAATTAAAAGGCACTACAGAAAATAATGCAATAACAATCTTCCATAATATTTGTTCAGATACATATTTTTAAACATTCACTCGAGTTAAAAATTAGCAATGTTTAGTTCTATTTAAAAATAAAACTATATTTAAAAAGATATTTATAAGCAGTATATTTCACTTATTAATATTTAATTCAGTCGATTTTGAATTTAATAATTCTCTTTTTATATTTAATCAAATAAATTTACTTATGAGTATGTGTCATCAACCTTACCAATAAATTAATTTATCCTAATTAATCATTTTTAACTGAACTTGTTGTATTGTTCTTGAACGTAAAACAATGTCTATTTGATTTTACAATATAATTTTTTCTTTTATAATTAAGTTAAGTGAATTTTTTGCTAGTACCTTGAGTACCACATTTTAATTTTTTTAAAATTTAAGTATGCAGTACCTTTAAGCCTTAAAATTCTAATACTTGGAAATGTGGACTAATTGATCCATAAAGTGGAATCTTTTCTGTTAACCATCTTTTTTAAAGAATTTAGTGTTTTTAGAGGTACAAAATTTTTTTATTTATCAATAGGCAATCAATACAAAAGAAAATAAATACATCAAATCTGTGAAAATAATTTTTGGTATCTTTCAAAAGAAGTTACATACATTTGTTATGAAATACAAATATCAATAATGCTGTTAACTCTAAAACTTCCCCATAGTTAGCATAAATCTAGTGGGAGCTAAACAAAAGTGGACATAAAACCACTTGGGAAAATGTGGATAGTAAACAAGGGCTAACCTACCCACAGTGGAACTTTGAAATGAAACAAGTCAACTGAAGGAGTTCTTCAAATCTCCTGCCAGGCAGCAGACATCTATGCCACCCATAATTCCTTTGAGAGGTCAGATTTCTTTAACTGAGATGGGAGCAACCCATTAATGAAAAGAATTTTGCAGCAAATCAGCTAAAAAAAAAAGATATAACAAACTCCTAGATACTAAATATCTGAGAACATTTTTTTTTAAGAAACATATTGCCAATTCCTGGAACTGCATGGCATATGAAAGAATCCACTTTAACTATATCATTCAACCACCTTCAATGGAAAGTATATAAGTGGGTTAAATATTGCATATAATACCCTGCTGCATTATAGGGTACTTTTTCTCTATGACATTAACTCCTGTCTCATCCTTGATTAGATAAGAACAGGTTGTAAACTAGTTATTTATTCCAGTCTTGGTTCTAAGTGGAATGTCCTATCAAAAGCAACAAAAACATCACATACAAAAAACTGTTAAAAAAACACCACACCTAGTATTGCGTTGTTTTACACATATTTCAGGTCTAATCTGATCCAACTTTTCAGCACCAACTCCAGAAACAAGTGCTAGATCTTCAATTTTATTAAATCTTCCAATAACTTGGCGATGTTCTACAATGTTCTGAGCGATTGTTCTTGTCACACCAGGTAATGTCATTAATTCTTCTTCAGTGGCTGTATTCATGTTCAATTGTTCAACCTATTAATAAAAAAAAATATTATGAATTATTATATAATTTTATAACAAAAAATAAATAATACTTAATTAATACTTACAAAAAAGGTAAGGAAAGTAAGTAAAAGGAAAAGCTAAATATTGTTCTACTAGTAGTATCAATAAATAATTGTAAATAAAAAATGATTTAATAAGTTGCAAAATATAAAATACTCTAAAGAAAAAACTAATTTTCATAAGAAAAATATTTTGTTTTCAAAATTAACTTATACATTTTTTTCTGAGGTAATAATAATAAATTTTCTACAACACAGTAAAGCCCTGAATATTGTATCAAACAGGACAAAAAAAAGTCAAATAATTTTTCTAATCCAAGTAACAAAATAAATATAAATAAATTAGTTTAATTAACTAATTAAACTAATTTTTTTTTGAAACCACTGTTGCAAATAATCAGTTGTGCATTATCAATGCCTATCAATGAAATCAAATAAAGATATTCTATTTAAACTCGTTTCTAATCATTTAATAAAAAAATATAATAAGTAAAAACATATATATGAGTTTATACACATTTTTTTTTTTTTTTTTATTCAGTGAAGGTTAAATCCTGATCTCTCCTCCCCATGGTAGAGAGGGAGCAATAATTGTATAAATTAACAATTGCTAGTACATGCAAGTAGCTAACAAATAAAAAGAACAAGTTACTCCTTGCATGAAGAGTTCTCCCAGTACAAGTGCCGAAGGCCTCCTTAGAGAGTGGATGGACAGTGTTGGGTACAGAACACTCTACTGCCCTGGAGGTGGAAAACTGCCACCAAAACAAGAACTTCTTAAGGAAGTCAACAGTATTAGAACACAGAAGACAATGAAAACTAATGTGTTAAAGATCTTAGTTATAATTCCTTGTATTACACAACAATGACTTCTTCTGTAATATGTTCTGGAATTAAAATAGCTTCTCATTCATATCTCTAAGGGAAACAAAGAAAAAAGTTAAGTTGAAAGTAAAAAATCTCGAGAGAGAAATGAAGATAAATAAAATGGATATATTAGAGTTGAGTGGTAAAGTGAAGACAGGGTGAGGACAGTAGTGGAAAAGCTAAAGTATTTTATTCAGGAGGGAAGAAAGGAAAAATGGAGTGGCTATAATTACAAGAAAAGAAGTAGCAAAAGAAGTGCAGAAAGTGCATTACATAAATGATACATTAATATCATTAAGAATTGGGATGTTACCTAAAGATTCAGTTGTAGTACAAGTACATACGAGTATGTAAACATCAAATTAAGAAGATATTGAAGGGATGAATGAGAAAATTGAAGATGTAATAAAATCAGAAAAGGACTGCTGTAAGGTGCTGATGGAGACTGGAATGCTGCAATCAGATAAGGTGACAAAGGAAGTGTGATAGGAAGATTTGGCTAAGAGATAAGGAATGGAGGGGGAAATAAATTAGTATTATTCTGCCAGGAGGAAAAATTATTAATAACACTTGCTTTAAAAATCATAAACAAGAAGATATAAGTGGGTATCAACTGGGGACAAAGCATGCTATCAGATATACCATGCCTTAGTAGATGAAAGCATAGGATTGATATTAAGACAGTTAATGGAATTACTAGGTGCAGATATCAACAGTAATCATGTGATACTTATGATGTAATTGAGAATTGCTTTAAAGAAAGCAGAAAAGTGAAGGTAATTCAGAAATGGAACTTAGAAAAGTTAAAGAAATTGGATGAGGAAATAATGGGAGAAAAGCTAGTTGAGACAATTGAAAGCAAAAAGGAAAATGAAACAATAAGGAAAGCGGGATGAGAATAAAAATGCTAGAGTAAAAAGAGCAGAGGCAGAAGTAAGTTATTATAAAGGAAATAAAGCCAAGAAACCACAGGTAATAAAAGAAATTGAAATAAAGAAGGCAGTAAAAGACTAAGCCAGGAGGAAAACAGAAGATCAATGTATCGCAAATTAAACAATGAGGTACGGAGGAAAACATAGGGAAAAGCATCATAAAAAAGAAAAATATGATGCACAATGTTTGTACAATATGATGCATAGGAAAATGAAGAGAAACCATTATATGGGATAAATGAAAAAGAAATGGAAAAAAGAGAGAAACTGGAGATAAGGATGGTAAAATGCTACACAAGGAGAAGGGAGTAAGAGAAAGATAGAAAATAAACTACTTATGTGACAACTACACAAAGAAAAGGAAACTGTGGTTAGAGAAGGGTTAGAAGTGGAATCTTGACAACTGCATTGGAAGGGTCAGAAGAATAAAAGAGAAGCAAGGAAGAAGAATGAAGTTAATAAATGAGGTGAAGATTGGAAACTACAAGTGGTTGAAGGACACATGGGACAGAAATCAATGAAAACAGAGGTGGCAAAAGGGACTGCTGTGAGGCAGAATACCAGATGATGATGATGATGAAGTGTATTGCTGAATGTAATACATCTTGTTAGTTTTGCAATTGCAGAAATTAAATATCTGATATACTGCAAATAGAAATGTTATGTATACTTCAGCTCTGATAAATCCCCAACAGACAGAAAAAATTGAAGAGTGCAAGATCTATGGAAAGTACTCTTTAACCACTCAAGAGTCCTAGAACATGGATTTTGAATTACTTTTACCAATCAATGTTAATGAGGTATAGTCTAGCTGGAAATAAATACTGTCTTGATTATCTATCTTCAACCCCTGGTAGAAAGAGAATCTACAGGACTTTGAAAAGCTCAATTCAAAAGAAACTCCTGTACACCTTTTTCAAAGACAAAGAACATGTTTCTTTTGACTTTTATGAATAAGTTCCAGGAAGGAAGATGCATTTTTACAGGTTTCAATCCAGCAGTTTAAGCATGACACCACCTCTTATTTGCACCCAAAATGTTTTTAAGACAGAGAATTTATATGACTTTAACAATTTTGTAACACTTGTCATATGGTCACATATGAAATTGCACTCTCTAGATGCAAGTTGTGTTTTTACCGAGCTCTGTGCTTTTTCAAGTTTTGGATTGAATATAGTTTTTTTTTTTAATTGGATTGTGCAATGGATAATAGTGGTTTGGTTTTGGAACAATTTTGTACTGAGTTTTAATCACTAGATTTCTTTTTTCTTTTTTATGATGAGTTTTTACCTTTTTACTGTCAGCAATAAGAACTATAATTGCCTGTTGCCACCCTTTGTGAGGCCTCTTTGTTTATGAGTTGAATTTTATTTATTCTGCTCTTATCTGTATGCTTTTTTATTTAATATAATATTGGATTATATTTAGATTGAATTGCAATTAGATTTTTAATTTAGAAATACAGAAAGTTTCAGTATTCCTGTACCTATTGCTTTTCGATAATACTGGGAGCAGAGGGCTACTGCTACAGAAGTAGCTAAAAATTTAAACTAGCTTAAAAATAAAATTTTTTCCGGTCTAACCACCGGGGAAGATGATGAGAGACTGCAATTGAGCCAACAACTTCCCAGCAAGCTGTAAAGGAGGTGATATCTGTACAGAGTCACTGGTACGCCATAGAGAATGTACATCTTCCCCTAGACCCACTTCAGATGGCAGAAAGGGGGCCAAACGGTTGAAATTGCAACAGTCCTCTACTGAAGAGGAGGAAATCCCTCTGGAATTAGAGGAATTGGCCCAGAGATTCGAGAGACTGGCTAAGGAACTTAAAAAAATATGGATAAGAATGTTAAGAGGACCAGATAAGAGTGAAGGGGTCATTAATAAGATAGCATTCATCAATATGCATGAGATGGAGAGCTGGGTGCAGAAAACATTAGCCACTAGGCAACCACAGGTAACCTGGATTTTAATCAACCCAGACATTAAAGCAAACGCTTTGATTTCAGCCACAGTCAAGGCCAGGCTAATTGGTAAAGGTGGTGGTGACAATTCTCTGATTGCCATCTCTTCCACTTGACCTATGTGGACCCAGATGACACGCTGATTTGGCACAGGCTCTGGTTGGCATATTTGAAAAAAATCAGGATCAATAGTGGAGGTAACATGGGGCCATTACAGACAGAATTTTATGGTCAGGACATGACCACATTTGTTTAAAAATTACTGGAGTGTGAGGGAAGGAAGGCTGAACACAGGTATCACTTTATTGCACCTGCGAGTTGGCTTCCTTCTACATGGACTAGTAGCATGCCGACACTGCAGATACATAAGACAGAGACAATTAGGCATAAAGAGAGAGACAATTATAAGAAGAGGTCATCGTATGCAGACCTACTTAAAACGGGTCGACAACTCCTGAGAAGTGTGGTTAATTGAAACCCAACCACCAAAGAAAACCAGTATCCATGATCTAGTATTCAAATCCATATAAAAGTACGAAAAAGTAAGGATTTGAACCTTAGAACTCTCAACTTCAAAATCAGCTGATTTGCGATGCCATGTTAACCATTAAACCAGCCCGGTGGGCTATCCTGAGCATCTGAAAAATGGATTTCCCACCTCTACAAAAAAAAAAGTTGGAAGTTACATAAATTGATAGTCCTAAATTATTTCTGTCCCTGAACTGGAAATACAAGAGCAGCTGAATGACTTGGCCCAGCATATGAAGATCATTCTCTACAAAATTATAGTGCTACAAACAAACTAAAGTCAGGGAAGTCTCTAGCAACACTGAATATTAAACTTGTAACAATTTTTTTATTTCTTAACAAGCAACATTTTCTATATTTATGGAAGCAGCTTTTTAGCAATTTTAATTTCAGCTGTTTAATAGCTTCAATATGGGAGAAGCAAACTTAATAAAATCAAACATACGATTTTTGGTTATTACTTTCCTTTGGATAAATCAATTACTGTTGTAAAGCTATCTTTGGTTATACATTTTAAACTATTCATGAAATATGTAATTAGAGAAGTTCTTGTAAACCATATAACTCTGACATTTGCTTTGTGAGATTTTTTTTAGTAAGTATGTAAATACTAATTATGTAATTTTTTTTTGTTTCTTTGTTAATTTATGTATTTATGTAATTTATGTATTTATTTGTTAATTATGTAATGTTTTTTTGTAAAACATAAGAACGTTTTATTTTCGTACAAAAAATTTTTTTTATATCTCAACATTCACATATCCAGATATAAAAATCCACTTAAATGGGATTTAACTGCAATTAAATAATTTTTCAAAAGGGGCTACAAAAATAAAACTTAGATTACAGAGTAAGATAAAGGACAAAAACCAATACCTCTATACATTTGTTACCTTAAGATCATTATCAGGGTAATAAAAAGTAGCACTAAGTGAACCCTGTCCGATGCGAGCACGTCTAGGAAAGGGTGATCGAAGAGCACTGCGGATAGATCGACGACGACCAATTACAGGAGTGCTATTATTTTGTCCCATCTTCAATAATTCTATGTTGTAAGTTCTAACCAGCAATTTTAAGCTATAAAATATAAAATTAAAATTAATGTAATATTTAAAAATATCTTAAAACTCGTTTAATTAATTTTATACAAATATTTATAACGATATTTTGACAATCTGCAACCAGAAATGACATGATAAAAGAAAACAAAAATACAAATAGTGAAAATAGCTTATAAGAAATAATGAATATGATATAAAAAATAATAGATGAAGTCTGTCTCTGAAACTACATAAGCCTATTTCATTAAAGAGAAATCTAAAAAAATTGAATTCAGAAAAAGTTAAAGTTTAAACTGAAATATGAATTCAACTTTTATGCTGATGATGTGGCTTCAAAGACATCTAGCATTTTATGTTAAATTATATCACTTGCACATTTACAGACCCAGTACACAAAACAGGGCTTTAATTAATTTGACTGAGTCAATTCTTAAATTATATAAGTTTCTTCTTTTCATAAACATGGTTATGAAAACCATTTTTATAATTGTAATCAAAATATTTAATTGGAAATGTTATCTTAAAAGGCAGTGTGTGATTATCAGGCAGTACCAGTTGAATTACTAGTCTGGTAATGGCCTGTAATCAATTTCCTTTCTCTTCCACATAGTCAGGAAGCTTACTCTCTGTTGGGCAGTACACAAGGGTACATGTGTACTGTGAAAAAATAATGGTTTTTTACATTACAAATTACATATTAGTAATTACTCAGGTTTAAACCCATATAATGAAAGTATCTCTACTATCTAACCAAACTTAACCAACACTCGCTAACCTTGACTAGCAAGCAAAGTGAGCGTGGGTTAAGTTTGGTTAGATTATTCTGATAATTTCTGTGCAAATACCTCAAAGTACCTACTGATTTGAAAGAAATGACTGAAAAAAATAATGGCTGTTGGATTCCAAAAAAGAATGCATTCATTGAAGGGGTTGCAGAATGGGATATATTACATCTATAAAACATCAAATTTCTAATGTAAAAATGTAGAAAAGTTACTAAAAAATAACAATCATTATTTTCTTAATGTGTTGAATAGTTATTCTTAAAAGAAATCACTGCGGAGAAAAAGAAAAGGTCCCTGATATTAACTGGATATCATAATTCTAAATTAATTGGATATCAACATATTAATCACTATGCCAATTAACTTCAAACAACAAAAAATTAACTACCACATAATAACAAACATTCTAAAAACTAATACCAAAAGTTGACTGACTTTCATGGAGGATCCCACATCATCAGCTGGTACAAAATTCTACAATTACATCAAACAAAAACAAAAATGAAAAACTTTAAAATTTAGAAAAAATAAACCTGAACAATCACAATACTTGAACAACACAACTCACTGCCACTGGAATGATATAAATTTTTTTAAATTCATAATTGCTACATTGCATTTTTTCTTTACAATGAAAAACTTAAAACAAAGTCATGTTACATCTGCTGGCAAATGATACACTGAAGTTAGATGTGAAAAGCAAATATTGTATGATGTAGGTTTTTTTTATTTAGGGATTGTGAGCTCTAAATAGCAATACTAACAGTTTCTTCTAACTGAGATATAAATTGCTGTATGGATGATTGAAAATCATCCATTGAAATTTTATTTATTTAATACAATGTAAATATATATATATGGAATTCATAACCACTGGAAATGCAGGATACCACAAAAATTGGTCATAGGAGCTGAATAATATGATCTAACTTATCAAATTACTGTGGTGTTGGTGGTTTATTTCACATAATATTTTACACACACACACACACACACACACACACACACACACACACAACACACACATACACGTGCACATATATATACACACACACACACACCAGCATGACCCTGTAAGTATACTTGATAAATGTGACCATGCAGGTTTGCCAACATAAAACACTTCTGATGATATAGTGTAAAAAAGAAATCATACATGTAAAAGTGTAAAAATTTCTCCAATGTGGGGCACATAATAAATGAACAAACTAAATGTAAATGAAAAAAGAGAGAATCAATTTATAATTACAGCAGCAAAATAATTGTAAATTTAATACATATACAAAATGCTAGAAACAACAATAAAAAACTAAATAAAAATTTACTTTCAGCTGTATATAGTTATCTCAATCGGCACAGTGAACCACATTTCTAAATTAAATTTTTACATATAATTACACATAACTAACCTAATCAAATGGTAATGGTTGAAATGGTTGCAGCTCAGGTTATGTTTGAAGCCATTTTATTTTGATAGTGAGAACCATCAAAATGCAAATATTCTTAACACATAAATTAATAATCCAATATTTGTTTTTGAGGATAGGTTAGATTTTTGTGCAACCCCTATATAGGAAAAATGTATCTGGTTTTCTATCACCTCCTTCACTGAGCCCAATAAATTACTACCACACCAGATATTAGAAAGAGACAATACACTGCCACAAATGTAACCAGAATGGTACCTAATGCTGCTCCTAAGGTTGCATCCATGGCAGACTGTAATACAATCCAACAGTTCCTAACCAAGAAAAAATGGATGAACAAACATAAAGGGCAGGAACAATCAATCACTGAGGTCTGCCTCTGATCAGGGTAATCTACTGTCTGTGCCTGAATAAAACAATTCTATAATACTAAGACTAGAATTAAAAATATCTTATTTCACCTTACCGTTCAGAATTGGTCAATCAGATATTTACTAGCACTAACATTTGGTTGTACATAAACTACACTTATATAGTTATAACATCACAACAAAATTTCCAAAAAAATTCATATTGAAACTAGCCACTTGCAAACTTATGAATGATTAGTACTGTCATGTTCAATCTTCATCTATAACTTGATGATGATATCAAATAAAATACTAAATTTGGTCTGAAGTAATTTCAACTAATCTTTTCTTGTTTCATCTTAAATTTCTATATCTAATCAATATTCAAATTTACTGGAGTAATTATTATATTTTGACATTTGTGTTAGGGACAAAAAAAAGTCACTCAATGGTGGTTTGGTGATCATTTTTTATTTTTTGTATATTCATTCTCTCACACTTAAGAGTTCAAATTCCATTTTTTTTTTTTTTTGTTTAAATTCTGTTTGCACTAGGTTAAATTTTACAATGTACACCAATTGTTGCTTTTTTGGCATTTGCGGTTTTTCCTATATCTCAAAAAATGACATGGAGACTTAAAACAAAAATCATTGTATTTGACACAAAAATTACTATACATTATGTTACATCCATAATTTTCCTATTTGTTTAATGTCCTAAATCAGCTCTGGATAGAGTATTTAGAATGCAAAAATTAAAATTTTTCTTGCAACTGAACAATGGAATTTTACAGCTGATGTTACTACTATAAATGGTATGGTTTAATCAAAGAGTATCTTACATTCACTTTTTGTACTATATAAATTCAGTACAATATACAATTTTTTGTATTTAGCATATACAAACAATTTTTTTTAAATAGAAAAAATTGGGTTTGAACTCTTGAAATATGAGAGAATGAATGTACAATAAAAAAATCATAAAAAGTCATGCAACCAATTAAATTAGATTAGGTGATTTGATGTGGAATGTTGAACATATTTAAATATACAGCAATGAAGGTAATCTACAACTCATAAATCCATTTTTAATGTCAAATATTACAAGGGATTGTTGCCATGAAAAGTGACAATCTATCATATGAAATGATTATTATTTAATGAATAAGAATGGCCCACAAATATCTTTTTCATAGCCATTAATAATGATAATACTTATAAACGTTTTTATACATTACTAAAATATGTGTAGTATGGCTTTGAAGTACTGAACTTTGTTAGTTCAGTACTCCCTAAGTACATTAATACTTACTGTTGATTTGTATTAAACGTTATATTTTTTTAAGCATTTTCATTTTGAAACAAAAACAAGGGGATAAAAACAATATTTCTTTTCAATGAAAAGATGTAACTTGTAATAAACAAACATTATTTAACTATTTTGAAATGTTAACTAATGAAATTAATGAAAGTATGTACATAAAATAACTGTCACAGAAATATAACGAACATTAAAGTGAAAATGTCATAATTAACTAGCAGTATCAGCTATCTACATTCATACAGAACAATAAATTTAATTACAAAAGAAATTATAATATTCAGTATTTGAACAAGTGTGAATGAATCATTTAATGCTTGAAAACTATTTCAACACTAAAAAGAATTTTATACTACAGTAATACATCAGTTATGTCATTCCATTTAAATGTGTGAATTTATTTATACATATTTTAGAATGTAATAAAATTTACAGATAAGGCAAACTTCCGTACACAATAACCGACCACAATAACGGAAATACATTGCAAAAATTGGATAATTTTTAAAAATGTCACGTGTTCCACATAGGAAAAAGTGCGATATTATTTTGGTTAGTATGTTGCATACTCTAAAAATAAAAATTATTTACTAACATCAAACAAACAAAACTCAAAGAGAATTCAATTTAAAAAAAAAAAATACAAAAACCTTAACTTACCAATTACAAACAAGTTGTGCATTCGTTTTTGGTACATAATTTCTAGATTCAGAATCTAAATCCGCCCACTAATTTATTCATGTTTGTAAACAAATATAGTGATGATTTCACCTTCACATATTGCGAAAGTGATGTAACCGATAATTACGTTACACGCATAAAAACTTCTGTAACATGTACGGATAACACCTTAATTCACGGCTAAATTCATACAATGTAAAGATAAACAAAACACGTTGTTCTTTATAAAATATAATGAATGTGCCAACAGTATTTTCCCTTCATAACGCAGTTGAACAACACACTTATTATAGAGTTTAAACCTTCCTAACCTACAACTATCTTCTTGACAGTAGTATAATCTAACAGCTGCTACAGGCACTAAATGCAGCGCTCACGGTGAAATTTTGTAAAAATGTCACACTACTAATGTTGGCCTTGAACAATACATAAAACTTATTTTTTTATTTTTTAAAATCGCTCGCTATTAACTTTAAACACTCAGCTGGCATGTTATATTTTCCATTTATCAGAACACCATGAGTCGTAAAACACATTTCGTATTTATCGTCAGCCATTTGATATATTAGAGGAAGAGTTACATCATTTTTACTTCCTTGTACGAAGTAAAGTTAGTATTGAGATCGCGAAAATTTCGGTTTTCAGATATCATTTTTAATACCCATTTTGAATCCCTGAATACATTTTCGGCGTGACGTTTGTAGGTACACGTACGTACATATCACGCATAATTCAAAAACGATTTTCCGTGAAATTTTGGATTTAGCACTGTTGTAACAATTAGTTGTACATCTCCCTATTTTGATTGCAATCCACTGAACCAAAAGTGTCTAAAAAAAGGCCCGATTCCAAAAAAAATTGTTACATTTTGTTTCAAGTTCTAAAAAAATTTTATTATAAAATTAATTTGGATTTTCATTGCAAACATTTATATTTTTAAATTAGTTTCATTACTTAGAGGAAAACATATCAAAGAAATTTTTTAATTACAGTGTGTTTGATCATTTTTATGCATTTGTAGATTTTGAGACTACACAAACACGAATTTTCATCCTTTGTTGATTATGTGTAATATTTTCATGTTGTTGAAGTTTTAATATAAATGGATTTGTTTTAGAGAGATTTGTGAAAGAAAATTCTGTGTTAGAGGTGTATGTTTTTACGTGTTCTTTGTGCTGGGTAAAGCTGAATCCTGTTTGGTCTATGTAGAACTTCAGTCTGAAGAGTCAAACAGAAAGAAAAAAGTTAGCTTACAATGCAACTCACACTGCCCAACTCTCCACCAGGGCTTAACATAAGCCACCTTTGGCTTTTCTTAACACCAGGTAGGAATTCCAGTATAATCAATAACAAAATCTTTCAAATATAACAGAATGTATATTATCTTTACAAAAGTTAAACGTTAAATCCATTATAATGATTTTTCACAAAATTTAAAAATCTGCACAAAAGTTAAACATTCAATTTGTTATAACAATTTTTCACGTATTTTTAAAATTTACACTTTTTTTGTGCACAGTGACTCATCCTTTAATGATCTCTTTTTATTTTCAGTGTGCTCTAAAATATCTTAAATGACACTGTCTTTATAGTGTAATTTATACCTTCACTTCAGTGGATTTAGTTTTATCTTTAATTCTTATATCATAGAGGCCTGTTTCCTGACTTACGAATAAATTAAATTATGTGTTTTAAAGACATCTTGCTCTTATACAGATCAGCATGAAATTTTTATCTTATGTTTCAGCCAGTCTTGCTTAGCTGTAAAACATTTTTTTTTAATCCTTTCTATATGTTGTTAAAAAATGTCTGTAGTTAAATTCAGCTGTATCTTTAATAAAACAATCCATTACATATGTGGTTAAATAATATTAACTGAACTTTGATAATATTGCAGGTTTTTGTTTGATATTTTATAAATCTTCCCTGACAGGAAGTCTTGTTCTCTTATCTTTTTTTTTGGAGGGGGCATATATCCTTACACAACTAACAATATTCTACAATATTTCTTCTTTCATTTACACTCTGTGATGTTTTCAACACTTTATGAAATGCAGAAATGGAACTGTAACCGAAGGTGGAAACTATTGTACCAATGGATGGGTGGCTCTATGTAATGAGTCGAACAATGTCCTCTGGGCGAATCTAATTGTATTTAACTCTAGCTCCAGTATGCATGTGCACTGCTGGAGTGGTCCATTATATTGGCGGTATTTGTGGAAACCACATGTCTGTTCCTTTAAATATTTCTTTGGTAGTTGTTGATCCACTTGAAAAAAAAAACAAAAAACCTGGGAGCTTAAAAAGACTTAGACCAATATCGTCAGTTGAAGATGTGTCTGGTGATGATGAAAAGAGAAATAACATGATTATTGGTAAAACATCAATATGTTTTATTGTTGTTAAATATAAGGAAGGAGGTAAACTGTTACAAAGGTTTCACCTTTCTTAATAAACAAGTCCATTGTTGCAGCATGTGGATCTACTAAATCAATTAAAAAACAGGAGCGCCATCCTGTGGATTGAAGTGGCTGATGGTGAACAGAGATCAGAGCTATTGACTCTTAGGTTCATCGGAAAGAACAACATGGTGGTGGAACCACATAATACCTTAAATTCTAGAAAGGAGGTTATCTTTTGTCTTTTGTCATGACTTGGCTGGAATTGAATCCAAAGAGTTAATGGTGGTACTGTCTCCACAGTCAGTCACTACTGGTTAGAGGGGATAATGAGAAAAAAGAACGGTGTTGATGTACCAATATATTCACAGATTATAACCTTCTCTACTCTGATGGTCCCTGAACGAATAAAAACAGGCTACCTGTTTGTTACATACAAATCCCTGACACTGCCTCCAGTGTCAGGGTTTTGGTCACAATAAAATTGGCTGCACTAAGGAACAAGTTTGTGTATGCTGCAGTTGTGTAGGACATGATGACCATATCATTTCAGAGGATGATGGTCTTATGGTGGTTTCGGAGGCTAAACAGGAAAAAAAAGGAGGACATGATGACAGTGGAGGTACTGAAGCTGAAAGATATGTTAACTGTAAAGATTCTCATTTTGGAAAGATTTCAAGAATATCCTATTTATAAGGAAGAATAGGTGATTAGAATTATTACTGAAACTGTATTTCCTCCGGTGCATTGGGAATACAGAAAACTCTCAACATGCAGAATCCTGCGCAGCCCGGTGTAAGTATATTGCTCGTTCCAGCAATATACAATGAATGCATATTCTGTAAAAAAACTGATCAAGTTAATCCAAGTTTTGTCAGAACAAGTAAAGACCCTTACAGCTGTAATTACAGCACTGAGCTCTAGCATCTAGCAAGAAGGTAACTTCTGTTAGAAAAACTGATGGTAGTGTATCTAACTCCACATCAGTCACCACCACAGAAAATTCCTGCTGTACCAATTATGGCTAAAAATATTATTCAGTGGAATGTTTGCGATCTCTGTTCCTGTCGTGAGAATATTGAAATCCTCATAAAGAAAGAAAATTGTTTAATGTTGTGTCTGCAGGAGATTCATCTCCATCCCAAAGATGATGTGTCTTTTTGTGGATATGCCTATGAAAGAAGTAACTATCAAACTGAGGGCATAGGGCATGCTGGTATAGCCTTTTCCCTGAAGGAAATCATTATAGCTGCCCATATTTCGTAGGCGACAAACATCTCTACAGTTGCAGTGAAGATAATGGGGCCATTCAAAATGAATAACTGCAATTTATATCTTCCTCCAAATTCTGATATCAATGAGGATGAACCATCCAGTCTGTTTTCCCAAATTCCCATACCCTGCCTAATAAGCAACAACAGCAATAGTTGTGTTTTTTAGTTTATGATAATCGATTCTTTTATATTTTTTAGTGTAGAATCCGAAAATAAATTTCATCTTTTCTTCACATAAGGATTTTTTGCAAATCACAAATTCAAAAATTTATAAAAAGTTGAAAAATTGTGAAAATGTGATACAATAAAATACATATAAAACTTCTTTTTTTTTTATAATAAATTAATATAATATATTCATTTTTTTGGCTTATATTATGCATTCTTATAGCTAGATAGTCGAGTAGTCTGAAGAGATTGGTGAGGGGAATCATTGACCCCTTAATTTCTAATGAAAATTGCCACAAGATAAGCTAATTTCTACTATAGTGGTGCATTTTTAAATTTATTTTTTACAAGGTACGTCATGCCTCTGGAAACCACTCCTCTTTACCAACTCTTATTGATGAAGTATGAAAAATACAATTTTATTCCATTTGTTGAAGTTTCTTCGGACGGCTTATACTCAGGTTCATGCTTTTTCTTCTATATTCTCTTTAGGGCTCCTCTCGATGTAACATCCAGCAACAGTCTGCCATCATCGTAGTAGTCCATTTTTTTTACAAAATTTTTACTTCTGCAGCATGTTTTCAATGACTGATTTGAAGTTTGGATCCTTCTTACTGCCAGGAGCTTGGTTAATATGTCTTTAAAGGCTCCCCAGGTTTCTTTTTTGCAGTTCCATTTGTTTCTCAAAATTACCAACTTTGAAAAGTTTTCTAATGTCAGGACCAGTAAAAACACCCTTTTTTAGTTTGGCGATTGATAAGATTGAAAATTTGTCACAGATGCATTTAAAATATTTACCTTCTTTTGGCAAGGCTTTCACAGCCTTTCAACTTGATGACAGCCTATAAGGCTTTCATCAAGTTTAACTTGATATGCAGAGGTGGAAGGTAACTTTATTTGGATCTATGAGAGTTTTTCAGAGCACAATTTTCGTTCCAGATTTTAAGCTCTTTTTGGCTAAGTTTTTCTTATCCAATGATATTCTTTGTCTTTGCTATCCATTCACATGCAAAAAAAGGAAACTTTGTGAATCCTCCTTGCTGTCCTAGACGCATCAATATTATTTTGAGATCATCATACAACCCACTTATGATTGTTATTTTTAATGTTATCGAGAACGAATTCCAAATTATTGTAACCCTCTTTTAAATGGACAAAAGTGTATTCCTATTGTGAAGAAGGACAACTATGAGACTTCTTTTAAACAAATCAATGAACAATCACCAATCGATAGTTTCGTACGGAATGTTAAACAGAGTCTAAAGTCCGCATACTTCAGTGCATTAGACTAATTCACCTTTCGAAAAAATATGGAAGAAAATCATTTTCTCTATACCTAAACCAGGATAATGAGGTGCCAGCTGGTTCTTCTCTTTACGTCTTGAACCAAGCAGCTCTGCATTTTCTGTAATCAAATGAACCAAATCGTTTAGTTCAGACTGTGAATAAAGCTCTGATGCAAGCTATCTTCGGGTTTGTATTCCTAGATGTTATTTTCACTTAGATCACTTGTGGAACTGTCTGTTTCAGGTGGAATTGGCACCGGTATGTCTGGACAATGAGGAACCAGGTGTAAAGCAGATGACATATTTAGATAGACACTTTTTTTATTCTTCAAATTGAAACTGTGAACACCAATGGATTAAAAATAAAATGAGTTACAAATAAATAAAAACAAAATAAAAGATCACTAAAACTTACATCTAGTATCACAGAATATAGAATTAAAAATTAAAAATAAAATTAAAAACTAAATAAAAGATTAAAATTAAAAACTAAAACTAGATTAAAATGGGATAAATAAAA
>JAAAKQ030334597.1:4790-19096 GCA_010016005.3 Zanna intricata
TATACTTCTGTACCCTTCTATTTTCTGAGATACCCTAAGTAAGTATTTATAAATAATTTTAAAAGTAAAGACAGGCTATTTTTTTAGAAATTCCAGAAATCTTAAAATTGGCTACCCAGAGTACAAAAAAAACTACCATCACCACCACCATGCTAACCACTGTAGTGGTTAGCGTGGTGGATTTTTGATCAGTTAATCAATAAAGGAATAAAGGAGTTAATCAATAAAGGAATATTCATTTCTTTAGTGTCATCATTTTATACATTTAATCCTACCTTTCTTGTTAAAATCTACGAGTAAGCAGTCTGAATTTTAAATATTAAAAAAATAATACTAAATAACATGTAAGGAGACATTTTACCGCCATAGCCCTGACACAATGTCTTTAAATTAATAAAATTATCATGAAAGTCATCTAAGTAACTTGTATTTACTATTTCAGTGAAATTAAGACATTCTTTTAACTTTCACCTGTTCATTGATCTTGATCCCATATATTATCATTTTATTTACCTATTAATTGATTTTTCTTATCTTGCCATTTCCATATCATTTTAATTATAAAGAGTTCTTTATTTGTACAAGTCTCTGATAAGCTACAGATTTAAATTATGATTCCCATCTTTATTATGGAAAAGTATTTCTTCTATGATTTTCTTTAAATATTTAAAATTTTTTAGAATTGCTTGGGAAAACATAAAAAAACAATGCAATTCAAAACTCCAGAGAAAAATGGTTTGACATTTTTCCCATTAGAGAAACAGAAAATAGAAAAACATGGAAAAAGAAAATTAAAAGTTATCAACTTATAGCACAGATTAGCTGAAAGTTGCACTTATAACAAGTTTACCATTAAATATTGAGGTACAGCGGATGGATTTTAAAGTGATAAACCAAGATGACAAATGATTGACAAAGAAATAATAAATGAAGCTCTTCAATAAAAAAAAAAAAAAACGATGAAAATACAGTAGTGATAATAGAAATGACAAAAATGAAGCAACTAATGCTCTTTCAGACTGTGAAGTTCTTGATGGAATGAAAATAGCAATCAAATGGTTCAAAGTCCAGAAAATCAAGTAGTGAAAATGTTACTGTTTAATTGAATTAAAAGTAATAAATATTCTGTGAAGAAAAAAAAGATTTGAATAAGACTATTTCAAGACTAAAGTTTACATTGTTGCACTAGAATTTAAAACTATTGTTTTTATAAGTGTAATTTCTGCTAACTCTTATAGTAATTTCATATATAAAAAGATTTTCAAGAATAATTAGTATAAAAAAAAATAACCTACATTCGTTAGAAAGTAAGAAAACACTTTTTATATGGCAGCAAGGTTGCCTGTTATATCATAGGTATGCCAATAATTATGACCTTCCTAAATCTTCCTTCAGACATAGTACAACTAAGAAGTACTGTACAAACATACAATGTACCTCTTTTGTCCCACGAAACTAGCCATAACTTGTTATCAAATGTTTTTGAATTTCTTTAGTCCAGGAGATGATGAATTCTCCAATTGGATAAACTGCTGCTTTGTCTCAATATTAAAATAAGAAATCAAGCTTTCATCTCCAGTAAAAATGTAATCAAACAATTCATGTGTTGCAGCAAGACGGTTTTTCTTTGGTGTGTCATTAACATCTTTGGTACCCATTTGCTAAAAATTTTTCAGTCAAAACTTTATCAGTCAAAGATTGTGAAACATCAAAAACAATTTTGATACATTGAGAGAATTGTTCTCTCAAATTTTTCCGTCACTTTTTCAATCCTGCATCTGTTTTCACCTACATCCAGCTGCTATGTTTCTCATCAGGAATGTTTATTTGCTCTTCTCGAAATAAATGGCAACACTGTCTTATTTTAGAGATGGTCATAATATTTGGTCTGTAAATGTTACAAATTTGCCTATGAATTTCAACTATAGAATTTTTTTTTGCCACAAAAATCGGATTACTCCTTGTACTTCACAATTGTGGGATTATGAATTTTAGCACTTGTTATAAATGGATGAGTAAAAACAGTTAACAACAAAATTACTAAATTGTTGTGGCTAAGAGCTGACTATTAAAAGAAATAACTGAGCTATGCAACCGGCATCTGTTTATATCGCATATATAGATGGCAAATTCATAACACACCTTACTTTTTTAAAAACACATCTTGCACAAGTACAACATGGTGTGGTAGTCTTTTTTTTTCCATCGCAATCCACAGCTTGACCTTGGTCACTTGATCTTAAGCTTTCTCTAAATCTAGAAATGCCAGTTAGTTTCTAACTCTCATAGTACTGACTCCTTTCAATAAACTGCTGGAGTATGAAGATGCTATGGATGTAGAAGTGACCTTTTCGATATCCAAATTGTTTTTCTGAGATTAACAAACCCAGTATCCTTTGCATTTTGTCTTGTTAAAATTTTAGAATATGTCTTATATGCTGTGGTTAAATATATTTCTTAACTTAGAAAAAACTATAATAATCAGTGGTATTTCTTTTAATTTTGATTCTGAAAATTGTTTCCGTTTCTATTATTTTTTGTATTCTTATTTCATTTAGCATTTTGTTATAAGTAATATTAATAATTTATTAAATATAATTAAATTATTTATAATACATTTAGCTATTAATACAAGTACTGTATTTTTTTGTGCTTGTTGTAAAAAAAACGTTTTCACGTTATTATCGCCGGGAATAAAATTATTTAAAGGAAATAAAACGCTACTAACTAAAGAATTAAACAAAAACTTATGAACTATATCACAGCTACAGTTTATTTTAAAAACAGTAAAACTAATATTACGGTCCCAAAACTAAAAATTAAAAGAAAGCTTAAATCTAAACAAGAAAAGAAAAAAAATAAAAAAGTAAAACAAGAATTCCTGAAATCCAAGCGGGTAGTAAAGGGTCCCATCTTGGATAGCAGGAAAACAAAAAAGATGAACACAAAAACTAAACCTAGGTTAAAACTTAAAATATTAAAAAAAAAAAACTAAACCATACAACTAATAACACAGATAAAATATCACTAGAAGCTAAAAATTAATGTCAATAAGAAAGTATAAATAATATCACAGGGAGAAAACAAATAATCAAAAATTTAAGAAAAAACACATTAAAAAGATTCTTCAGCACTAGGGAAAAAACCACCATTTAAAAATTTTATGTAAAATATTAGCACTTCGTAAAAAATGTAGTACCCGGTTTAAAATATCTTTATTAATTCCCAGAATTTAGCGAATGGTTCTGTGTAGTCTGAATTTAAGCCGCAAGGCTGCATAACGTACGCAATCCACAAGTATATGGCGCACAGCATGCGGCAGTTGTAACGTACGTATAGTGGTGCGTGTTCTGCTGATATCAGGCAACCGTGTGTCATTCTGGTGTGTCCTACCCGCAATCGACAGACTACCACTTCCTCACGACGAGTTTCTCTGCATGAGGAGTCCCATGGCAACACAGAGTCTTTGATGTGTCGAAAGTTTATTATCGACGGTAGCCGTCCAATCACCTTGCCACTTTGTTCGAAGGGATTGTTTCATATGATAAATAAAATTAGAAGTAGTAACACGATGGTGAGGGCAAGTTGATTCCAGCGTCTCTAGCAGCGGAATATGCTTTTTCGTTACCTGGAATTCCCACATGACTATGAATCCAACAAAAACTCAATTGCGTGTTGGGATGGTTACAGTCAGCGATTGCACTGTAAATTTCAGTGACCAAAGGATGTCTAGAGTAAAAATCTTTCAAAGCTTGGAGTGCACTACACGAGTCGCTAGAAAATAAGAATATGACAATATTTTGGGTTAACGATATTCAATGCCTTATTTATAGCGTATAGTTCAGCAGTAAATATACCTGTAACACTAGGCAGACCAAACAGATAAGTTCTATCATTAACAACAAATGTGCAACCAACAGTATCATCCCGTTTTGAATCATCTGTGTAAATTATTGCGTCCGGGTTTATATTGGGAAGAATATGGTGAAAACGTTGCTGAAAGAAGATAGCTGGTGTTGTTTGCTTCTTGTATATGGTAAGATCAAAAATAAAATTTATACGCTGATTCTCCACAGAGGATATGAAAGGGATACGCTGGAAAAATGCAAGGTATGACATCGTTTAAAAGCTGTAGTAACTGTCGGGCACGTACTCCCATTGGTGCAGTATAACGTTCATACTTTTGCAAATTTGGATTCGATAATACTGCGGTAAAAGCCGGAAGATTCGGTTGCCCTTTAAGACGGGCAAAGTAAGATGCTAAAAATGGATCACGTCTATTCCACAGTGACGGTTCACCGCAATCGACAAGTATGCTAGTGATAGGACTTGATCTAAAAGCACCTGGTAGCTAGACGCAGAAAAGAATGATGTACGGCATCTAACATCTTCAGTGATATTTTTCGCTGAAAAGTAGACGATGCAACCGTAATCTAAGCGGGAACGAACTAAGGAATAATAAAACGCTACATACATGACCGATCAGCTCCCCAATTTGTGTTGCTTAGGACTCGGAGCATATCAAGAAGTTTCGAACATTTTCGTTTTAATTCTTGATATGTTTAACTCACATAAGACGGTTATCAAAAATAACCCTAGAAATCTGACATCAGAAGAGATAGAAATTAGTTCTCCGTTGAGAAAATTTTGCGGAATAGAAGTGTCACGCAACGAAGAAAAGATTGCACATTTTGTTTTCTTAGGGGTAAAGTTGAAGCCGGTAACCCTGAACCAAGCTTCAACGGCTGTTGAAGTGGCTGTTGAATGGAACGTAATATATATAGCGAAGTCATCGACAAATAACGAACATGAAACGGATGGGTATACACATTTAGTAACACTGTCAATAGCAATAGAGAATAAGGTGGTACTTAATACACTTCCTTGAGGCACGCCATTCTCCAAAATGGTGAAAGAGAATCACGAACACGAATATTCTGTTATTTAAAAATCCCCTAATAAAGGCGAGCATACTGCCACTGATTCCCCAATCTTGGATAGTATTTAAAATACTACGTCGACAGGCCAACACGGCTTGGCGACGTGGTGATAACAGAAAGGCGTACGACACGTACGCCTTTCTGTTATCGAAGAAGATAGCGACGAGGCGCTGGCCATGTAGGAAAAACGTTTTGAATAGCTGATTCCAGTGATACCAAATTGTCAATGGAAGGTCGTCCTCGTCGGAACCCACATTGTTCAGGTGATAAAAGTAAATTTTTCTCTAAATACCAGGTAAGCCTATGGTTCACCATTCTTTCTAATAGTTTGCATAAAACGCATGTATGAGAAATAGGACGGTAACATGAAGGGTTTGCCTTGTCTTTACCAGATTTGAGTACCGTTACGACAAAGGCTTCTGACCAGATGGCTGGAAAGACTTGCGCAGAGAGTAAACCATTATAAATACTCAATAGGTGTTGTAACGCTGAATTAGGAAGGTGTAACAGCATACTGAGACGAATGTTGTCGGGTGAGATTGAATGAAAATGGAACGTTTAATTCATCCACCGAATCACCTACATTTAATGATAATAATTCCATTTGTAATTCGTATTTCTGAAATTCATTATTGATGCTGAAGTGAGGAAGACAGAACGGAAACATTCTGCTATCTTACTTGCCACTGCAGATGGTGTTGTGATGAGTTCTTCTTCATGAATGAGTCTGAGAATGGGTTGTTTTGGTGATCCGCAGGTTGTACGGATCTTATTCAAAACAGCAGATGTGGGGGTAGTGCATGAGATGGTGTCCACGTATTTCCTCCATGACTTCCTCCTAGCATCTAATACCGATGACATACCGCTCTAGCCTTACGGTACAATTTGAGATGTTCATTGGTTGGCCTGCGGTTAAATTTGCACAGTCCTGCTGTCGTTTACTCATACGTTTTGGCAATCATCATCCCACCGAGGAACGGAAGGACTCTAGGATACCTCGTTGTTTGTGGATATGCCTATTAGCATTCTCAAATATCAGAGAAGTAAAGAAGGTAAGTTCATCAAGAGCATCCCATCACAGTATGACGATGGTGCGTTTGCACCATCGTTACCAGGCTTTATGGTAACTATTCCAATCTGCCTTTTCAACAATCTATCTCCATGGACTTTTATTAACCTTGGGGTCGACACCAAATGCTATATTAATTGGTCTGTGATCACTGCCGTGAAGGTCGTCACAAGCAGACAACGGAGTAAATTCGGCATATACAATGAGAGGTCAATGTTGGACCGTGTAGCAGATGATGAGGACATGAATGTGTATGAACCATCATTCAGTAGACAAAGATCCAAATCTTGTCTCAGATGGTTTATCGTACTTCCTCGAGGGGAGAAGAAAGATGAACCCCAGGAAACATGATGAGCATTGAAGTCTCCTTCTTTTAACGCCAGCTATTTATTTGCGCAAGGAGATTTGAAATTTCGAGAGCATTATACTCAGAGTTCGGTGAGAGGTACAGATTGCAGATATGCAATTTAAAGGAGACCATGATTTTAACAGCAACAGCAGGAATAAGTGTAGCCAGTGGTTTTCTTCTAGTCGACATGACTATGCTTATTTCACATGAAAATAGCAACACCACCACTCTCTCTCTGCTATCTAACAGACAGTCGTATCTCTTATTGATATAGCCTCTGAGTGCTACCAAATCTTTTTGTAGTAGATGTGTTTTTGGAAACACATGATTAACGATTCATGAGCCCGCATCAATACTCTAACATCATCATTGCAGGATCGAAGACCTCTAACATTACACCTTGTTACAAAACTATTGCATTTCGTAAGGTATTGCAACATCACTGAGTGTATGTGTAAAAAGAAATAGTGTAGAATGTTGTTGTGTAATTGTGTAAGGGTATATATTGTACTTTGTGTAGTGTCTTGGTGTCATGTACGTTGTAGTGTAAAGTGTTCTGCAGCTCAGTGTGTAGTGGGAAGAAAAGCTGCAGAGGCTAGGGCCGTGGGGACACCAACCCCCAAAAGTCTTAGAGAATAAGACTCCCCATCAGAGGTATTGTATGTTAATTGACATTATTGTCCATACGCACATTATTTATTGATTGAAATTATATTGATTGTTAAAATTAATGGTAAAAAATTCTATTATGAAGAAAAATTAATATGGTTAATTTGATTGGTTGGGTTTCTGACAAAAAAGTAGATGATGTACTTTACCACTCGATGGTGCCATTGATGCTGGAATGTCTGAAGAATAAAGAATGTTGAAAAAATATTTTGACAAGTTATTGAGGTTGCAACTACATAACAAATATTCTGCCCAGCAGATATAATTAAACAACTAAGCAACTATGTAATGTAAGCATTTAGTAGCTGGTTTAATTGTTAAGTGCTGCTTACTGAAGTTGTTTATTGTTTTGTCAAAATAAATCCAAGTGAGCCATTCTTATATATAAAACTATTGAAAGATTCTTTAATTTGTATGTATTTCTTTTCTCAGGATTTATCCTGATATTCCTTCGGAAACTATTGACTGTGGTGATAAAGTAGCTGTTTGGTTATCAAATGTTCTTTTTAAAAAAAGCAAAGGTGTGAGGCTTGGGTTTTTTATAAAAGACAAAATTAAAATTCGGGATGATTCAGCTGGAATGTTAAAAGATTATAAAAGACTTTATCCAAATATCAAGAAGCAAGATCTGGTATGTAAATTACTGTCCTACTATTTTTTTGTTCACTTTTCTCCAAGTTTTTAATTAAGTGTAATTGTAATTAAATTAATCTAAGTGTAATTGATTGCTGTGATTATAAGTCATTAGTAAATGACTTACTTTTTAGTAAAGTAGCATGCAGTACCAAAATTTTCTAATTTCAGTAATGAATGGGAACTAGTTTGTTAGGTGCAGCTTTAGTCCCTGAAATTTTATTTTTACTTCACATTCTTCAGTTTCCAGGTTATTCTCTACAAGATGTTTCAAGTCTTAGATAATCATCTGGTTATAAGAGTCGCAGTTTACATTCTTGCTTTGTACCAAGTTTTAACTACAAGTGTTGCTGATTACCTTTTTCTTTTTGTTACCAATTCATAGGCGTTAATAAACAACAATCAACAGTCTTCTTCTATTCTCTTGGACTTTTCTTTTATCATCAGTATTATTTTTGTTGTATTATTTATATTTTTAAGCTTGTTTTTCTTTGCTGATTTACATACAGTTTTGTAGTACAAAGCTATTACCAGACTTTCTAACCTTATATACAGATGGTTATTTAAAGACACAAAATTATCTATGTGATTAATTGTAATAGATTGATTACACTGAGGTTTCAGAGAAAATAGATTCTACCACCTCCCTGTTATATAAATTAAAAAAAAAAACAACTAAAAAATTTGTTATAGAAACTAAATCTTAATTGTAAAAGATCTTTTTAAAAAAAAAAAACAATTGATTTTCTCAATTCTCTTTCTGTAAACAAATTAAATATAGAATAAATATGTTTTAATTATGGGTGTCATATGTAAAACTTTTTTTTTTATAAATAAACAATAGAAATAAATCCATCACATGAAAGAATGAAATTTTGATAGATTATTTGTTGCTTTTCTTGTAGCAATATTTACTTCAATTCATTTTTGGTCATTACTGAACATAGATTTATTAAATTTTATTATTGTTATACAAACCTTATGTGGGCATTTGGATGTTATGTATTAATTATTTTACAATTTCATCCTGCTAAAGTTGCAAGAAAAATTTACTGTAGTGTAATCATGAAAGATCTGCAGAATTTTACAAGGTAAAGTTATTATTAACATTATTATGTTACATTGAGTGAAAACAAAATGATTTCATTAAGCTTTGTTAAAAAATTAAGCAGCATACAATGTTTTCGATTATACACAACAAAAAATGTTTTCATATCCTCATGATTTCAAAATATTTTGTTGTATTCTAGTGAATAGACAGTTATGAAGATTACATTTTTTCTTCATTGAAACCATGCTGAATTAACATATATAATGAAAACAATTCAGTAAGACTCAAAATATAATTGCTGAAAAGAACTGTAATCAGAATTGACCTTTGGAGATCTAGCAAAATTTATACAAACATCTAGAATTTTTTGAATTTATGAAAAATTTTAAAAAGTTACGTTACTTATGTTGTCAGCTAGTATCTGCAGTCACTGTGTAGGACACCATCTGCTGTTGGCTTTCAGATGATGCCAAAGGCTTAGGGAAGATAGAGAAACTTGTCTTTATACCCCTACATCATTATTTATCAAATTTCAGGTCTTTGAATAATGCTGTTAGACGTTTATTGATTTTTTTTATTTTCAGCAAGAATAAAGTTTTTGTTGTAACTCTGCCCAATTATATTAATCTTGGGAATTAAGATTAATCACTTTTGAAAATACCTGCTATCTAGAAAAATTTGTTGGAGTACAGAAAAGCATTCAAATTTTTGTTCTTAAAAACCCATTTTCATTTTTTTTTTGTTTCCCCTTGAAGTCCAAATTAATTTTCTAAGTTCTAGCTAATTTGAACAAGTAAAAGATTACTGGAAGGCAGAGAAAATACAGGGATTTTTTTTTTTAAGATTTCTATCTAAGAATGTTAATGTTAAATTACTTGTAAATTCTAATTTTGGTTTTATTTTAGGGAGCTTATTCATTTTTTGCTAGTTATTTATTAATAAATCAGTCATCATTGGATGATCTAAATACTCAGCTGCCATGCGATGAAGAGAAAGTTACATCTCTAAATTTCCGTAGTAATTTAACTATAACAGGGCTGAAAGCATATGAAGAAGATAATTTGAAGTTGGTTAAAATTGGTGAAAAAGTTATCTTGAAACACATCAAACCATGTACAAGGTATTAAGTTCAAACTAATAAAAGTTCAGATTAAATTTGGTTGTTAGTGTTCTTTGTCTTGGTATTTTGGTTTTGCAAACTTCATTTTAATTTTAACCATTAACTTTTAATTACTATTCATAATTAATGAATGGATGAATAAACCTTTATTTTCTTTGTACAAAATATGACATAAAAAAAAAAAAAATTACAATCGGTAATTAGGAATCATAATCACTGCAAGGGATACCCTGCGCGCAGGTATGAACTAATTTATATAATTTTTCTAAAAATTAAAACTATTTTTAAAATGATTACTTGTAACTAAAATTTCCTACATAAATAAATAATAGTTCTTATAAACCAAAACTTAATTGCTAAAGATTGGTATCAATTAAAACTTAAACTTATTATCTTAGAAAAACAAAGAATAAAAAAAAGAAATTGAACAATACTACAACAAATGAACATCCCCCATCCATGGATTAAAATTGGGCATTATAGATTTAGTAAGATGATACAAGAATATGATGATGTAAATATAATATTTATATTGTATACTTTTATGCTTTGTATATTTTATAAATTGGAGTAAAATTAATAGTTATTCCTGCTATCCTGCTATGTTGTTTACAGTATTCTGTAACAATATAAAGTAATGTAAAATAATGCTAAATAATCCTAGTATTAATATTATGATTATAATTATAGATTTAGCCTTAATAAATTTACCTTTCTTAGTTTGGATTAGTTCCATTGTAGGATCTTGTATTAAAAAAAACCAAAACATTAAGAATGGATTAGAAAATTAAACAAATTATCTACCTATAGTTCTAATAAGAAGCTTATAATTAATTAAACTCTCAGTTAAAAATAAAATCATTAGTAGAGAGCAGAGTTAACTAAACTACTCATGTACTATTATTCCATTGGAATTATTCAAAATTTGTGAACTGGATTTCTTAAAATTGATCTTTCTGATAAGATATGACTTTTTTACATTTATATAATGTAAATAATTTTATTGTGTGAAATGTTTCCTGTTGAACTGTAAAAATGAATATAATGCATTGTTTCGCAACAGAAAGGGGTGTGATAATTGGTATGTTAACATTCTATTACATTGAATCAGTTATTTTAACTTCAGATCGTTTTAATTTTCTATAAAATACCTTCTGCATTTAATGTTTCTTACCAACAGATATTTCTTCATTTACAAGTTTTTTAAGAATATATTAATTATGAAAACTTAAAAATCTAAACACAAAATATTTAGCTAAATATAATTAATATGTGAAATTATGTAATGAAGAAACTATGTATACTATTTCTCAATAAAACCATTAAAAATACAATAACAAAAAACTAACTAAAGAAAAAAATCAAAGAAAATACTGAAGAAAATGCATGACTACAGCTAGCAGAGCGTTTTTATGTAACATATCTTAACAGAGCATTTTTGGTTAAGACAAAAGTTCTATATAAGTAATTTATTAAATTGTTAATTTTTGTTATTTGTTACTTTAACATAAAATTATGTTTAAACAACAGAATGATTCAGTCCTTGGACCTAAGAAACATAGTTAATAAATGATTGCAGTCATTATTTGAATAAATACTAGAAATAAAGTATTTATATAAGAGTGTATAATTTAAATTTATTAATTATGTTAATTTTAAAAAAACATTTCTAGGTGTTTGGTTACAACTCTTAATCCAAAAACAGCACAATTCAGCAGGAATTCTGAACCTTTGAAAACATTAAAAAAGTAAGAATTTTTTACATTTTTGTACACATGAATAATTTCCCGGTAAAAGACATAAATAAAATTACAGTTCCTGTAAATTTATTATCTCATGTTACCTTTAATTGTAAAACTATACTTAAAATATAACTAACCTTCTATTACTTTCCTAAAATTATCACATTAGACCATCTTTTACATTGTATATTTAAATGAGAATCAGTTACTATCCATTTAAATATTATGACCACTTTAGTTTTAAGAAAAATATTTCACAGATGGCTGTTAGATTTTCATAAATGTTAAAAAAATTTAGCCTGTTTATTTTTACATCTGTTGATCGTATTAAAGCATTTTTCAAATTCTTTGAGAAGTGTTTTAGATAAATCTAAGCAACGAACCTGCATTTTTGTAAACCTTTTTGAGGTTTAAATTATGGCTTTCTGAGAAATTACTTTGGACAATTTAACTCAAAATTCTCATATTAAACAAATTGTAACAAATTTTTATTAATTACTCATAATATTGTTTTAATTGGATTGATAAAATGTCAAATTAACCATTTTAAATTATTTTTCCATATTTTATGTTCTATGTAAAGAAATTATAAATTTATTGCTATATGTTGGATAGCTATAGATAAGTTATTATTATGCAGATAAATACTAGTCACAGAAATAATGAAGAGCTCATTGTCAGTAGTTTCTTTGAGTATAAAAAAAATCTGGTAATGTTGAGTTCTCTTTCATTTTATAACACAGAATTTGTTATCATGCAACAAAATATTTTGCAAATTGGTTTGAGTTGTACTTGTAGAGATATCATGCTTTCATAAAAAGATAAAATATGGAAAATATGCCATCCACTTATTTGAGATTTGCCAGATATATTTAAAACATTAAGATGAATCTGTGACTGAAAAATATTAAATGAGTTTTAGTTATGAACTCTGTACTTATTTAAATTGTTTAATTATTTAGCAATAAATAATTAAAACTTATTATTTCTAATGTAAGAAATACAATTTAAACTCAAGATCAAAGGATTTTTTTGCCTACATCCTACATCCCTAACGATTTGTTTTACATATCCAAATATTGCCTGCCTGCACAATTTTTCCCATATCCCTCCAATATCAAAGCGACTATTCCAGGATTTGTTAATAGGTGGCAAATAACTCTCTTTTCTTTTAACTATATTTTTCTAAATACTTCTTTCTTAAATCAATTTGCCACAACACCTCTTCATTTGTCACTTTATCCACCTATTTGATTTTTAACTTTCTCCTGTAGAACCACATTTCAAAAGCTTTTAATCTTTTCTTCCCTATAGCTCTAAACTTTTTTCCAAGTTTCACTTCCATATAAAGCTCCACTTCAAATATATACTTTCAAAAATGTTTTCCTGACATTTAAATTAATTTTTGAGGTAAGAAAATTATATTTCTGACTGAAAACTCGTTTCACCTGTGCTATTCGGCCTTTTATATTGCTCCTGCTTTGTCCATCTTTAGTAATTTTACTTTCAAAATAACAAAATTGTTCTACCTCCATAGTCTTTTCTCATCTTATTTTTATATTCAGTGGTCCACCGACTTTATATTTACTACAGTTCATTATTTTCATTTTGTTCAAACAAGAGCATTTTCATATGGTAGTTCTTGAGTAGGATTTTTATCCATGCCATTCATTGTTTCTTCTAAATCTTTTTTACTCTCAGATAGAATTACTATATACCATCAGCAAATCATAACTTCTTTAATTTTCCACTTTGCACTGTTACTCTGGATCTAAACTGTTCTTTAACATCATTAACTGCTAGTTCTATGTAAAGATTAAAAAGTAATGGAGGTAGGGAACATCCTTGTTTGACTCCCTTTTTTATTAATCCTTTCTTATGCTTTTTCATTATTACTGTTGCAGTTTGGTTCCTGTAAATATTAGCAATTGTTCTTTTACTTCTACACTTGAACCCTAAATTTATTAAAATGCAGAATATTTTATTCTAGTCTACGTTATCAAATGCCTTTCTAAGTCTGTAAAATGTCATGTATGTTAGTTTGCTTTTCTTTAACCTGCTTTCTACTATTAATCTTAATGCTAAAATTGGTTTCCTTGTCCCTGTACTTTTCCTGAAACCAAGTTGGTTTTCTTCTAACACTTCTTCCATACTCCTCTCAATTATTCTGTACAGAATTCTTGTTAATAGTTTGGATGCTACAGTAATTAAGCTAATTTTTCTTATTCTTCATATTTTTCTGCTTTTCCTTTCTTTGGTATCATGACAATAACACCCTTTTTGAAGTCTAACAGAACTTCCCTTTTTTGTAAATATTACACACCAGTTTGTATAATCTATTATTGCCTCCTCACCTGCACTGCACAGTAATTCTGCAGATATCCCATCTATCCTAAAAGCCTTTCTACCACTCAAATCCTTTAATGCTTTATTAAATTCATATCTCAGTATTATATCTTCCTTTTCATCGTCTTCAACTTCCCCTTCTTCCTCTATAAGACCAGTTTCTAATTCATTTCCTCCATACTCTGTACAACTCTTCGATATATTCCACCCGCCCATTAACCTTTTCTTTTGTATTATAAATCGGTGAACCACCTTTATTTAACACATTATTAGATTTCAATTTATGCACCACAAAATTATCCTTAACTTTCCTGTATGCTTAGCCTATTTTAACAATGATCATTTCTCTTTCCACTTCTCAACACTTATTTCACTTTATCAACACTT
>JAAAKQ030334708.1:2696-26352 GCA_010016005.3 Zanna intricata
AAGAGCAGTAAATGAGAACTGCAGGTAGTTAGTTGGTTATGTGTGGAGGGGGACAACTGGCCAGCCACACCTCTAGGTCAAATTCCCATATCAGTAGCAGAATGTCTGAGCAGGAGGTACCATAGTCCATTGCGCAGTGAACTATAATCTGATTTCTCATCAACGAAGGTGTTAAATCCTCTGAAATTTTTTTCCAACTCCAGGCACAGTTCAAAATGCTACCAATCAAACTGTTTGATTGGGCTAAAAAGTTTTGAAGTGACTTGTTTTAATGTTAAATATTTGAAAGTTAAAATACAATTGAATGAGAATAAATTTGCTTTATTCATAAGTTACTATTGTTATTTGTATTTATTGTTGTAATGTATTATATAATTGATAATATAATTGCTATTTATATTATATGTTATCTATGGTCACATAAAATATTCCACTAAAATGAATTCACTTATAAAATTTTGCAATTTTATGACTTTTAATACTCATGTCTGGACTATACTGCATTATCAATGTTGCGTTCATAATGTTCTATTATTTTTAATATATGCCGTACAGCATTTATACATTTTCCATACAGTTGTTTATTAAGAGTCTGTAGAATTGATATAAAATGGGAAAGATTTTTTTATATATTATGTTAATATGAACTGACATACATTTACATCTTATTCCAGGCTTTTGTGAACAACAAATTTAGTCAGTAGAAATGGCGAACAGAGATATATTAACTACATTCGTACTAATTCATACAGCGAGGCAATGATGATTGTTTGTTCATTCTCTGATAGGAAATGGGTAGCTTGATATAGATTCAAAGTGAGCAGTGGGTAATCAATAATTGGAGAAAGACTATAAAAACATTTGTGCAAGATTGATAGATTGTTTTACAAATTAGTCAGAAAAATTATATCTCTTGGCAGTGAAGAGATATTTACATTGAGCACTGCTGCTACAGCAAAGGAAACAACTTCCTGATAAAATAAAGGAAGTAAAAATAAATTAATATGCTTATTTATGAAATGATCGAGCATTATTAATGACATTGCTAACTGAAATCTTTTAATGTTATTCTAAAACTGAACTTTGTAATTACTTCAAAAACTGGAATCAATATGACTTTAAATTTTGCTCAAAGTAACAACTTTTTACATTTAGACAATTCATCAACTACACTATTAAGATGGTTGTTTAAGAAGTCGGTTAGTCCATCTCTTAGATTACATGGCAAACAATATTAGAAATAACAATGAAACTAGATTACATCAGGATTTTTTCTGTTTCATTGCCAAGAAACTCATATGGATAATTTAATTAGGACATGAAAATGGTGAAATTAAAAGTATTTCAGAGAATTTTTTCTGCTAGGTAACATCATTCCATTTCTACAATACTTAGAACAAATATGCTTTCTCCACATGACCCCTTGTTTCAAGGCTGATACGACTGAACAGCTGTTGTAAAGACGTGGAATTCACTTCTTTAGAAATACTGAATGGTCAGCAAAATATTTTGTATCAGTTCTCATAGCTACACCTGCTGATCTCAGCAACATTCTATTGAGTTCTTATCAAGACTAATATATACTGTATATATATATATATATATATATATATATATAAATACAAATCGCTTAACAAAATTATATATATATATATATATATATATATAATTTTGTTAAGCGATTTGTTATTAAATATATGGAAGATTTAGACAAGAATTGATTCCTTCTGTGATGTTGTTTTTCAGATCTTAAATTGATATCATATATATATATATATATTTTGTTTTAAGATTTCATTGTTTCAGAAGAAAAAACCCAAAGCATTTAAGTCTGGTGCTCTTGAAGGCCAATTAATTAGGAAACAATGCTTGTAAAATATCCATACAAATTCTCATAACATGGAATATAGAAATATATTGCTAAAATAATTTTCTGATTTTAAATTGTCATAATGTGACAGTAAAAAATTTGGTACTGTATCAGCATACTGATAATCCAAAATTGTTAATGTTTTATTGTTTTTTCAAAGAAATAAAGAATAGCAGCTCTAAGCATTATCACACAGTACCTAGCAGATAATTTTCTATTATGCCAGATTAGATTGTTTGGAAAACCAGTATCTACAGTTTGATGTATTAATATATCCTGTTAATTGAAAACGAGCTTTTTCTGAGCTAATTAAATTATGCAACACTTAAAGACTTTTACATAACCCTTGAACAAATCTTCTATTAAAGTCGAGATGATTCACTGAATCATTTTATTTATTCAATAAAATGAGTAGGTGACATGCTGTACTATCATATATTTATATCTATCTACATATGTACAATATCATGAATTATCGATCATCGAAAGCTCTGCAAAACAACTTGTCTTACCTGTTCAGATTTTCAGAATTTCAATAAGTCATTAAAGTAGCTAAAATTTCTGCTCATTTGAAATTTTTTTATACCTCAAAAAAGTATTCCGTGAAAAAGTTAGTAATGTTAGATACTTTAAATTTTCTTTGAATATCTGTAATTGATTAATGCTCAATGAAGATTGGCAAACATGCAACATTGCACCAATCAGTTTCCATAGTTGCTGATAAGTAAATTAGAAGCAGCATAGAAAAAGTTTGCTGTATTCCAATTCTTTTGCTCCATTTACTCCCATTATTTACTAGTAAAACTTTAAAATGGTCATATTCTTTAAGTGCTCTTGTTTTATGATGAATTCATTGATTTTTTTTTTAAATCTGTAGCAAATACTTACATGGCACCCTATATTTTACAATAAAGATGTGTTTAATATCTTTTGAAGTAATTTTTCTTTATTGCATTTATTGAATATATTTGTTATTTTACTGGTTACTTTGCAGTATGAAATTTTGTGAAAAGAATATTGCCAATGCAGTTCATAAAATCCTTCATAACTGTCTTAAAAGATGCTGTAATTTTTATTTGTCTTATTTTTTTGATAGCAGACAGCAGAAACATCAAACTCATCAAAACGACAAATGACAAAGTTTTGCAAGGAACTTTTAACATTTATGGAAAATTTTGTTGATGAGGAAAAAACAAGTTCTGAAAAAACTGAGAGTAAACCTGTTTCATTGAGTATATCTGTAAGTATTTTTTATTTATTTTTTGTTCGTGTTATAAAATATCACTGGCAATTTGAATAACATGTGATTAAATTAATGCAACGGTATACTATTATATATTATTGAGTATTGTTAATTTTAGTTTGATAGTTCAGTAGTAATTGAAGTGCTGTAATTATATTGTTGATAAAAAAATAATTTGATAATTTGCTCATGTTATCTATAGAGTACTTATTAACTACAGTTCCAAAATTAGGGGCATTTCTTTTCTGGATGGAGACCATTCTGGAAGCACATTTTTTAACATGGATTTTCTCCAGGAAAAGGTCCTATGTAAACTTTGCACTCCTGAGGTTGTTAAACACATTTTCCTTGATTGTTAGGTCCTTAAAAGGCACTTACTAATCTTTTGAGTCAGTCTTTTGTAAAACATAGATATTCTTGAATTGTTTGAGAAGGTTCTGGCACCTGTTAGAGTTACATAACTGGTAATACTTTAATTAAAAATTTCACATCTGGCCTCAAAGCTGTAGTACCCTGAAAGATATCCTCACTTCACTCTTCCATAAATGAATATTATTAAGTTTAATGTAGTTTCAAAAACAATTATATTCTATACTTTCTACCCTAAGTACCAGGTATAGTTGTAGAAAGCATGAAAAAAATTTATCTTTATGTACAAAAAAATTGTTTAGAGATTTCAGGAATTGAATATCAGCTTGCAGAAAAACACCCAGAATTAAATTAGTTCCACAAAATAAAAATGTTTTAGACTTTCAAGTATACTTACTTACTTATTGTCTACTTGGAAGCGATATTTATTATTGCTTACATAAACTAATTTAATAATGATTGACCAACAAAATAACATTACAAATGTCTTAGGCTATGCTATATAAATTAAAGAAAAAACTATATTTAGTCTAAATTATTATATTCTTACCTTTATATTCAGGTTATTTTCAATTATTACATTATTCTCAGTTTCTCTGAGAATACCTGATACTTATGTAACATACATACAATTCTCTGCACAGTTTGTATTTAAACTTTACATATACCTTTGTGGGCATTAATTTATCTTAATAAAAGTAAAATATTAAGTATCCCAAAATAAACAGGATTTAAATTTCAAAATGAGCCTTTATTTATGAATGAATTGTCAAAGTTGTGACATATTTTGAAGAGTAAATACGCTGATTAAATTTGGAAAATAATATCCAGCAAATATCTTCCATATCTCGTATGACACTTGTGCAATCTTTTGTCAAAATTTGCAATCGCTTTTTTAGAAAAACATTGGCTCAGTTGTAGTGATAATGTGTTGGACTTCTTTTTTAAGTTCAGGATTAGTTGGTATGCATTTCCTGTTAACCTTGGTCTTTACAAATCCCCAGAAATAAAAGTCACTCTATGTAAGATCGCATAATCTTGGTGATGAATGGTAATCACTGTTGCGTGAAATCAGCCATCCATAAAATTTCTGCTGTAAAAACTCAGTGGTTTCATATGCTGCATGACACATGGTGCCATCCTGCTAGTAAAGCATTTCATCAACATCAAAGTTAAAGCCCATGGCTTCCAACTGAGGCTACAAAATGCTTTTATCATCTTTCGATTGAGAGTTTCAGCACAAAACTGTCTGATCACGATAGTTATGCACTCCTGCATCATGTTCTCTATCATGACTGACGTGCTATTTACTGGATTGTGATTAATACAAAATGTGCTTCAGAGAGTGTTGCCAACGCAACAAAAAAAAAAAAAAAGTGCAGAATTTAAATCCTAGCATTAATTTTGAAACACTCTTTATTATGATGATTTTGTTTTGTTAAAAAATATGCAGGTAGAGTTTAAAACTATGTTAATGATCTTTGTCATTTCAGTCTTACTTTCAGGTTTAGTTTTATCTTTGTTTTTTACAATATTGAGTATATTAGGTTATTAGGTTTTTGAGTTATTTGTATGTTTTTGTGTAAGTAAATATCCAGTAAAATTAATATAGTTTAAAATTTAATATAATTTTCGTTTTTTCCTCTAGGGTAGAGATTCAGTAATGCTCGGTGAAATATCACCACATCATGACTATTATGACAGCAAATCATCTTCTGAAACACCTCCTAGTTATACACAGCTCAATTATAATGATAATATACAAAGGTAATTGTTTATTATTTATTTAAATTTACTTAGCTTTTTGGTATTTTATAAAATAAGCCTTTTTTTTAACCTCTGGAACCACTGTTAGGTATACCTTCAGAGGATGAGATATGAATGATTTGTAGAGTGCGTAAAACTGCCATATCTGACCGGGATTTGAACCAACCCGGGACCTCTGGATGAGAGGCTGAGACGCTACCACTTGCACCAAGACCGGCCTTATAAACTAAGTCTAAATACCTTAACATGTTCATTGTGGGCTTAAATCTATAGAAGTCAGCCCAGAGATGGATTTTTTGATTTTTTTTGCATATTTAGACTTGCATTGCTTTCTGATATTATTGTAATTTATATTTTTGTGAAGAGAAATATTCCAATATATCAAAAAAATCATATTGTATACATAATAATAGATTCCATATATCATAATAAATGTATATTTTTTTAAAGTCAATCTTTTCAAGACCCATATCCGTACTAATATATATTGTATTCATAATCCAACTTGATCCACCTAAATACAGAAATAAAAAGTGAATAAGATGACACTTACCTTATTTTTTCATAACCTTTACAGTAGCGCTTTCGTGGCAACCCACATCTTCAGTTGTAATTTTTGTTTTTTTAATTTTTATATCAAATTACATATTAAACTCAAAGACAATTAAAATATATAAACATTTTTTTTTGGTAATATATGAAACTTCTTTTTTTATCAAATTAAAATTGAAAATTTAGAGTTAATTTATAATTTTTTTTTTAAATCACAATTTAAAACGTTTTTTTTTAATTATATAAAAATTAATTTATGGAAATTAAAAACTGTGTATATAAAATATAACGTCAGAACATTTTTCTAATACATCTAATTCTATGTCGTCTCGTTAATTTCTAATATTTTTAAATTTGTGTTGATATCAGAAATAGAATATATATTGTTTATTAAATGGTCTATCATGTTAGATAAACCTAATTTATTATTTTTGTAATTCCTAGTTATTTTTAGTTTTTGTTATTTTGTTAATGTTCAAGAATTCTACATTTAAAGGATTTATTTGTGTTTTCTATGTAAATACCATAACAATTATTTAATTTCATTTTATAAATTCCACATAGTTGTTTATTTTATTATTATTTTTGTTTTTTAAATATTTTATTATGTGGTTTAAGTTTATATGCTGGTTTAAATATTTCTTTATTGTAACTTTTAGTAATATTTTCAATGATATTATTAGTGTATATTTTTCATCTTTATGTATATTTTTTTACTCTGTTGTTTCTTATTATATATTATTTGTAAAGTCATTATTTTCCCTTATTGTGTTTTGATGGATTTTTTAATAAATATATTAGTATCATATCCATTTTCAAAGGTGAAATGTTTTCTGATGTTTATTTCATTATTTAATTTTCTTTGTTATTATATGTGTATTTGATTGCTATATTAATCATATGTAAATAAACATTAATTTTATGAGACTTACAGGTGATTTGATTTCTTATGAACTATTATGTTATTAGATGTAGGTTTTCTATAAACTGATGTTTCAATTTGGTTGCCCTTGTTTATTTTGATATTGACATCTAAATAATTTAACATTCTATTATTATCTACTTCAAATTTGAATTTTAAATTTTCATTATAAGAATTTAATTTATTTAGAGTCATTAGATGTTCTTTGTTTATTACCATGTTATATATAATGAGAATATCATCAACATATCATGTTGATAGTTAGGTTCAAGGTTATTTGTATGAAAGGGTTACTTGTTTCTGTGATTTTTTACATTAATTAAGCTGGTTGTTTTTGTTTCCTTGATTTGTTAAACTTTTTTTTCTGAATAGTCTTCAACTAAGCGGTGAGTTTTATGTATGTGTGTGTGTGTGTGTTTTGTTTCTTGTTTTAATTTATTTTTTTTATTTTCTCTGTATTTTTAACAAGTGAGCTGAATTTTTGAATAAGTCTAAATTTTGTTAATAAGCGTACTTAATGTTTGCTTTTCTTTTTTGTATTCCTTCATGGTGAAGGTTTTTTGAAAGCAAGCCAAAAACAACACTGTCTGATGAATCTGGTGATAGCAAAACAAGTTTGTGTGGTGAGAGAAATCCTCAGCTCAGTGGTGGTGATGATGAAGGGAAGATATCACCTATTGTCGATTCAATATGTGGTGGATCACAAAACAGGTCAATATTACTTCATGTTAATTGGTAATAAATTTTATTTTTCTTGTAAATATTTTATTGTTATTTTTTACAATTGTATGGTTAATTTTGCCAGATTTTTTAAAAGTTTTTTTTTCAGTAATAATCACTAATCCAAGATTAATCAGAACCTGATTAATTTTTTTTTTATTATACTTATTTCTGAATGTTATTACTTTTGTAATAGATTTTTTTATTATGAATGTTGTTTAGAACTGTTCAATAAAATTGAAAATCCTTTCTGTCTGCTTAATTTACTCAATATTAGAGTGCATCTCTCAATTTTTTTTTATAACTTGTATATTTAAAATAAAATTTAATCTAGATATTATAAATTTCTTATGCATGAAAACATATGTTACAAAAGAATAGAAAGAAGCAGTAAACAGATATTTGGACGAACTGTTTCTAAGCTGCCATTAAAAATTCTGACTGAAAATAGAAAGGAGTCGCTTTGTATATGTTTGTATTTTTATAAGAGTAAGATATAACTTGTCCTTCCATCTAAAAGTTGTTTGGATGTCTTTCAAGATTTTTTTTTATTGTTATTAAAATAATTTGTTTATAATGCCACATCTGCATCATTCTTATCACTTTTTTCAAATTTCAAGAAATGAGTGAATGTGAAATGTTGTAAAACTTGCAGTTTTAATTATGCATCATTTCAAACCAAAATATTAGGATTTTACTGGCTGGTATTATAGCTTTTAAATCACAGTTTACTTACTTTCTTGGAAAAGCCCTGGTTTCTTTGAAGTAGTTTTTTAACACTGATTAAATGCATAACAACATAAATAAACCTTGCATTTTTTCTGATTTAGTTGTAATGTTTTAATTTGTCACTATTTAGATTTATCAGTGTATATGTCTGTTATATATATCATTTCATCTGTGTCTGCAAAAGTGTGGTAGTTTTATATTAACCCTTCATTTAATTAACAAAATATAGTTAACTTTTAATTTTCATTCACTGATTTGTGTTTTGTTTTCATATTTTTAACAGCATCAACATATTTCCTGTGTTAATTTTTTTAGAATAAGATGGTGTATTTATGAGAATTCCTTTTCTGTAGCATCCTTAAAATCTGAAAAAAATTAAATTTTGAAGGGGAGATCGAATGGAATTCAAGTAGTGGTAGAAAAATGCATTGTTTCTACGAAATTCAGACATTGAAGGAAACTAATAGAAAAACTTATGGTTTTCCAAACAAAAATTGCCATTTTTCAGAGGAAAAAAGGTATCCTTTTATAAACTTGAAGAAAAGCTTGTTCTGATTGTATATATATTCTAAAAATTTAGTTTTGAAATCTTTAGGAGTAAAAGATCTAAAACTCAAAACATTTTCAGCAAGTTAAATTGCAGTAAAACTTCTCCAAAATTAAAGTTTTTAGAATTGAAAAAATACTCTAATACCTTACCACTCAATATTATATAAAGACCTTGTCCTTGTTATGCTTGGGAATGGCTGTATTATTTTCACTGCTAACTCATGACTTTATGATTGTTCAGTTGTGGTATCTTACATAATGAAAAAATGTTAACATTTCATCTGTGTATCATTAAGAAAGATATAACGGAAAATTATGAACTTTCACCAACTGTCAAACCCCTGTTTGATTTGAAATACATCAACAACAGTGATTAAAAAAAATTCAAATCAGATTGGTAACAGCAGAAGGAAATGAAAAGTAGAGTTGTATTGTTGATAGTTTGTTGTCACAGATAGAAGGAAACTGGACTCCATATGTAATATTCAGTTGAAAAACTTGTTGCAAAAAAGTAGGTGAAAAGATGATTTGTTAGAATGAAGAGTATGTGCATGCAAGTATGTATGTGCTATACATTGAAAATTTTTGAGTTCTGTGTATCCTAATGAAGATATGGTCTTTTCACAGACATCCTCAAAATATCAAACTAAAAAAAATGAATGCCGTGATTAAAAAACAACTGAATTCACAAAAATTTGTTCATATGTAATTATATCAGATAAAAACTACTATTAAACATTACTTAACATTGTTTTTTTAAACCAGTTTGTTAAATTAATTTGTTGTTTCTAATAATTATATTATTGTCACTTGTTTACCTTTTAATCTTGGCACTATTCTAACATAAAATTAACAAGATAATATCTTTTTGTTTATTGATCTACATGACACATAGGTTTTTATATTAATCAGATTGTGAACATTCATTTTTTTATATCTTGCACAAACACTTATGTTTTACATAAATTGCAATTCACTATGAAAACAATTCTAACAAGTGGAAATATCAAACTCACAACAAATTCCAAAAAAATGTTCTATGTCTAGTAAACAAGTAACTGGAAAGATGCTAATGATTTCAAAATACTGAATTTGATAAGAAAAAAAAAGAGTGGGCTGGTTCTTTTACTATGTTTATACCAATCGACCGATATTTATTGCTCCATCTTCACATTGATACAATGACTACATTGATACATTATCTACTATTTACTAATACACAAATGTATAGAATAAAAAAAAAAATATTAAAAAAATGTCTGATTATTCTTATTACACTTAACTTTGTTAAAAATAAACATAATGACACTATAAGTGAAGAAGAAATTTACTTCAAAGATTTTAATCCGTACAATAGAATTTCCTCTTGTGACTTAATGTACAATGTTAAAAAATATTTTCTTTTATAACTTAATACAGAACAAGATATATTTTTAAAAAAATTTTATGCAGTATTTTATTGTTATAATAATTGTTTTTACTATAAGTGACTGTTTTTAGATTTGAAAATTTTTATTCAACTTCATTTATTGCTGTTGATGTTTGAATTACACTGTGTTTGCAGATTATCAGATAACTTCAATTTCATTTTTGAGGATGACATGAAATAAAGAGTTTGTATATATTTTACTTAGTGACAAATGTTTATCTTTGGCTATGCTTTAAATACAATATATACCATGGTGGTATTATCTATTTCCACTTTATGTTTGAATATACATTCTTGTTGACAACACAAAATTATTTTTGTGATATTTTCCTTTTTTCAATTATTTGTCATTAACTTATTTACTTTATGCTTTTCCATATTTTCCTCCTTTTAACCATATTGTTGAGTGCCCTTTCAATCGATGCAGTCGATAATATAGTCTAGATTACATGCAAGGGATATTCAGATATAAACAGGAATTTTATGGCTATAATTTATTTATTGAGCACAACAACTTGCACACACATTATTTCTCATAGTAGTCTCTGCCACTTCAGTATACTTGTTACAGGGCTCAAAAAGGTTCTTGGTCCCAAAAAACATCTTTTGTTTGTATCTGTTCTAATCATTGTGAGAAAATCATTCGGGAAAACTTGTGTGATCTATCCTAACTCAGTATGAATAACCTTCTCAATATCAAACTCTTTCCTGTGTGTTTTTGAAGTGAATTAAACAGTTGGTAGTTCAATGACGCTAAATCTTAATTGTATGAAGCAGTATAACGTATCTCATTTGAGCTTTCATAATTCTTTCACTGTTGAGTAATAACATGAGAGTGACCATGAAAAACCAACCAGTAAACAACCAGGAGATCGACTCTCCTCTTGAAATGAACTTCTGACTTCACTTGTTATTTTTTGACTTCACTTCAATATTATTTTTTTTTTACATTGAGCTTGAGTGCTGTCATCCCCTATAGGGGGTTGGGATGACAGCACTCAAATAAGCCTCTGATGCAAATGCTGCGGTTGACCTTTAGCATCAGAGTAAGATACCTAAGCAGCAAACGCCCTCGCCATAGGCTTAGGTCAACCTACACATAGCCCTTAAACTATATAACCACAGCGTGGAAGCACGAAACCTCGCACCTACTCTAAATCAATCTAACTACCTATGTGACTTTGAATGTCATATACACAACAATCAAATCGATTGGAGATCAAATTCCCACTCAAAACACTGCTTGCAGCATCAAAATCTTGACCTATAACAAAATTACACATGCAACATGCATTCACAAAGGGCCAGAACGGAGGCCAATATCTCCCAAAGAACCACGTTTACGTGACATTCTCCTCTCGCCACATCTTAGCCCACATCAGATCCAACACCACCAAAGCCGCCCGCACAAACGAACTGACCATGGCGATGCCAAGTCTGATATTCCTACCGACGCTCCAGCAAAGCAGCGCAAACCTAAAAGGCAGTCACTGCCCTGCCAGAGTTATGCCACTATGCAAACTCAGTATTAAGAAAAAAATAACCGTGGCTCGTCGCCAAAATCGCCTACATCCAGCCACATAACTGGACAACCCGGAATCCTAGCCACCCAGGCTCCTACCTTCTACACTCCTTCCGCAACCCTGGAAGATGCAATGGTCTGCAGGAAGCTAGCAATAACCTCCCACTCAGTCCGGGTCTTCCAATTGACCCTTACATCAAGGCCCGAGTGCAATCTCTCAAGATCCCCAACCACTCTGTCACGCGAGAACTCATACCGGGGACAGACGTACAGCACATGGCTAACACTGTCCAGAACCCTGCATTCCGGGCAAATTCCTGATTCCACAAGAAGAAACCTAGCCAAGCTGTTCCAAAAAGCGCCATGCCCGGAAAGAAACTACGTTATGTGCCGATTGTGGGATACCCACTTATTGGCGCATAAACTAATTACCTCTGGAAATAAGTCATGGGTGTACCAACCCATTACATAGTGGACTCATCCCATCGCGCCTGCCACACAAGGAATCCCTGTCTTCATTTCATGCAATCGGACCGAGGTTAGAAGATCAGCTTTCTTGGCAACATACTATTCCCTGTGCTCAACAGCAAGTCCAATGGCTTAACACCAGCTATCACAGCCTCCCACGAGATTGTCCTGTAACCACCAATGACCACCAAGAGCAGAAGACATTGGGCCTGCAATAGGATATCACGATAATACTTATAAACCATTCGATGACCCCAAACAGGCACAGCATATAACATTATTGCCTCGCATACACCTTTTTACAAAATCCGCAAAGTTCTAAAATTCAGACCCCAATCGGGATGGATAACGCGCCTAATGCCATAAAATGCATCTAGTGCCTCCTTAGCCACATACCGAAGATGATCCCCAAAGCATAAACGCTCATCTAGGATCACCAGCAGGTATTTCTGCACAGTAACATACCGCACAGGATGGCCTGCCATGGAGACACGGGCCCTCAGACAACCGACCCTTTAACAACATCATTGTGGTCTTCTCTGGGCTAGAAACCATTTTATGCTGAAAGCTCCACATCTGGAGCACAGCACACACTTGACCAGCACGAATCTCTAATTCATTCCTAGAATTGGCCTCAACGAGCAGCAGCTCATCATCAGTATAAGCGACGATACGGCAGCCACTGGGCAAACATCACCGCATCAAAGGGTCAAACTCCACCACCAAGAGAAGGGGGCCTAAAACACTGCCCTGAGGACATCCCTTAAATAGTTTTTTCCAACCTCAGAATCCCCATCCCGAAGGACGACCGTCCTGTGGCTAAAATAACTTGAGAGAGTTGTAATCTTATCCACCGTACACCTACGCCGCTGCAACTGATACTGGGCAGAGGGCCACCACAAATTATTAAATGCCCTGGATATGTCTAAAAACACACCTAAGACATAATTGTGTTTGCTGGAGGTAGCCACATCCATAACACTCAGAATGGCATCCTCCATGCTCCTGCCCAGCCGGAACCGGTACTGATTCTCTTGGAGCAAACGCTCCTCAGTCAACCTATCATTGATTTAAAGATACAGAATCTTCTTGAAAACTTTCCCTATCACCGGCAAGAGCATTAAGGGCTATAATTTGTGCTATAATTATAGCCATAGAATCTAATTCACTAGTAATGCATTTATATTTTTCTTTGTTATATTTTATTTTATATAAAATTTTTAATACACCAGATTTAATTTTTTTAGAGTACCTTTCTACTTTCTCATTAGCACTAATTACTATTCAATTTCTGCTCAGCAAAGAAAGAGAGTCTTTTTATAACTGTGAACAAACTTTTGAGCAATTTGTTGCTAGCAGACATTGTAATAATTCAAAAATTACTGAGGAACAAGGAAAACAATGGAAATGAAAATGATTTTAAAGAATTGTGTTACATCCATTTTCGGAAACATCAACATTCCAGAATTCGCAGAAAAGATAGTTTAAAGAAGAATGACATTACAAATAGATTTTTATAAAGCTTCAAGTGAAGGATAGTGAAATATAATCGATCCTGGGTAAAATATACTGGAAAAATAAAGACATCCGACTGGCAAACAGTACTTATATTATTCCTTTTTATGACAAATGCAGGCTCTATCAGTAATGAATTTACTGTCCTAAAGCTTTAAGTAAAAATTGATTTTGTCTAATATTGTTATTTTTCAACAGTGTTTTGATTCATCCTATGTAATTTTATCTTTCTTTAATATTTTAATACCTTCTACAAAAGTTGTAGTAAAATTGTTTTTTTTCCTATTCTAGATTTTTCCTTTCACTACAATTTACACTATATTTAATGTCAATACATTACTATATTACTACTGTACATTACCATATCTACAATAAGGAAATAAGTAAGTTCCTCATTTCAATCTACAATAAGTAATCTACAATAAGGAAATAAGGAGTTATACATGGCATGCTTACTTTCTTCTTACAAAACTTTTCTATTAACTTATTAGACTCTCTCACTTATTTTAAATTTCTTCAATGACACTTTACTTACTCATATAATTTTCTCTGTTGAAAACTTCATTTTCAATATTCTTATTTAACATCACATTTCAAAATCAATTTTTCCTATTCTTTCTCTGTCTGGCTTTCTTGTTGGTTTATCAACATAAACTGAATATATTTTATGTTGATAAAATATATGAAATTTATAAATGCTGAAATATATATATTTTCTTCATATATATTTTATGTTGATAAAATATAAGAGTGTATGAAGAAAGTAAGCATGCCATGTATAACTCCTTATTTCCTTATTGTAGATTACTTAATTGACATTAAATATAGTGTAAATTGTAGTGAAAGGAAAAATCTAGAATAAGAAAAAAAAAAAAATTTTACTACTACTGTTGTAGAAGGTATTAAGCGATTAAAGAAAGATAAAAAAATTGCATAGGATGAAATTAAAATACCATTCAAAAATTAAAATTTTTATCAAAACTTTAAGAGAGCAATAGTAAATTTTTTTCCCATTAGGAAATAAATATCTGGAGAAAGGATTATTTTCTTAGATTGATAATTTATTTTTCTATTCTTATTTGTCTATCTTGTTTGACTGACTTTTTCATTTGTTTCTGTCCGTTGCTGATCTGTTTAATTTATTAGGATTATTTAATTAAATTTATTTTAATTAAGTTATTATTTTATTATTATTATTTTATTTTAATTAAATTTATTTAATTTAATTTTTTAGGATTATTTTCTAACTCAATTTTAGTTTCGACTTAAAGAATGTCATTCTTAACATCTGTTAATATAATTATTTCTGATGTGAAAAAGTATGTTATATATGTATTTGTAATAATATTTATCAGTTTTATTATAATTCTAATTGCTTGGCAATATGTTTTTTGCCAGGAACAGCGGTCTAAATAATGAGAGTGGTGGTAGCAGTGATCTTAGTTTTGGAAGTGCCAGTGGTGGTGGTAATAATAATGCAACAGTAAATAAATACAGAACACCACATCTTACGGAAGAACTGCTCAGCAAGTCAGTGCTCTTATACACATATGATTATATTATTACATTTATTATAGAGATAAGGTGTCATATTACTGTTAGTTAACTAGTTTTTTATCTGTTTCTCTTTTTTTTATCTTTAATAATATTTTATCTGATAAAAATATGAAAATATTTCATCAATCTCAGTGTATTTGTAAAAGAAAGTAATAAGATTATGCAAATGTTATATAACCATATTTTTAAGTAGATCTTGATGTTTAAAAAATATATTATTCTTTTCCTTTACTTAGACCTAGAGAATGTGTTAGGCCTGATAACACATATCTTTAAGTAGATATGTCATTTCAGGGGATGGCCCGTGTTACTATATTAATTCTATGATCTGTCCCAAAAATGTTTTTTTTTGGAAAACTAAAAATGCATAAAATTTGTTTTTTTCAAAAACATCTACTGCAACTCTGATTAAAACGTTGGTTAATACAGTAGTAGTTCCATATAACATCCAGTAAGTGTCGTGAAAAATTTACAGGACTCCACTCCTCTTTTACTACTACAATGTTTTTTTTTTATGATATGCTTTAAAATTAGAGTTTTAAAAAACCTTAAAATGTATGATATAAGAAATAAAAAAGTTTATTAGTCAGAACCTTTGTTTCCTAAATTTTTCTGTTGCATAAATTTTTTGTGATTTTTTAACAAACTTGAAAAAACAGAAGGTTGCCCATTTTTTTTTTTTTTTTTTATATTCCAGCATTTACTTTCCATCAATCAGCAAATGTACCAATTTTGATCAGAAAACACACTGGGTGAGTCACATTATTCCGCGAAATTAGAACTCTGCTCCGACATAACGTACAATGCATAAGAAGTATCTGCTAATACGATGTTAACTACATGAGCTCGTGATTGATACTGAGATTTCTGATACTTAGATTTCTTGATTTCCTTATTTTTATTAGTTTCTGTTTTTTGTCCCAGTCAAATTTCAGCATAAAAAATCATTAGCCTGACCTTTGACTGTTTCCTACCAGTACATCTTTCACCTTTAAATTTAAAAGTTTTGTAAGGGTTAGTTTATAAAACAAACCGGTTTCACTGGCATTAAAAATGTCTCTTTATTATAACCAGATTTAATTAGTAGCCAATTATCATTCACCCAATTGCTCACAACTGAACTATCTATGCTATTAGCTTCCCTTTTAATTTTTGAAAAAAAAAAAAAACAATCTGATGTCTGTTTTTAAAACAGTCTAATCATTTGTAGTTACAAATGAAATCTGTGAAGCCAAAATTAATAGTAAATTTTTCAGCCTCCATTTTTAAATTGGATTACTGATAGGTACATTTTTACTGTAAATCATAATAAGAGGGCACTGTCTAAGTTGTCTTTGTCATATAGCTTGAGTTTTTTACTTACAAGTAATTTTTTTCAAAAGCACTCATAAATTTCTCAAAATTCTTTCATACTGTTGAAACTGTGGATGAAGAGTCCATGTTTTTTACAAACATTTGAATTTGGTAGGCCTCATTCCAGTTCTTGGATAATTTGGATTTTATCTCTCTCAGACAGCTGTTTCCTTTTGACGCTCGACATCGTTCATTACAAATAAACCAGAGTTAATAGAGTATACTTTTTTAAAAGTACACTATACAATTTTTTTAGCAAGAAATAGTAAAATTAAAATACATTCACTGGTGTAACTACAGTATTACTGTACTGTATTTCGCTACTGGATGTCTGATCAATCACTTTAACACAATGCTGTTTTTTAACTAACTGTATGGCACAGTACTATATTTTTAAATTGAAAACTAAGACTACTGAATTTACCAGTGGGGGTAGGACACATAAAATTTGTCTTTAATCTTGCCCCTCTTCAGACTTTCACTTAAATCATTTAAAATGTGCTATAGAGTTCGATGAACCTGTTTGGACAATTTTGACAAATCATAGTTTGTCTCCAATCTATCCTGGAATCTTGAAAACAGAAAAACAAGTAATTGAAATAAGTACCAGCCTTTGTAAAACTGCAGCAGAATTTGTACTGTACATACTTGAATTGTATGAACTGTATAATGTCCTGTTACAAATTTTTTTGTTCACCCTTCAGACCTGAACTGATAAAGTCTAAGGTAAAATATAATTTTTATGTATAAATCGTAAATGTATATTTCATAAATGAAGAAATGGAATTTCCCTTGCATTGAGACTATTTGGTTATTATTTAACTTTTTTGAATTGCAGTATTTTAAAAAAAGAAAATGCTCATAAAAACAAAGTTTATTATGTGTTAATTGTTAAAAGCATGTAAATTTATCATTAATGAGATAGAAAACCAAACAGATCTCAGAATTTTCCTCATTAAAAGCAAGCTCGTTATTTGCAGATTCCACTGTATTTTGTTTAATTACCAAAATAGATAATGTAGTAAATAATGTTTGTTAGTATTACCAGCCATAGAGAATAAACAGTTAAGATATTTATCTAAGACTACTGCATACTTTTTTTTTATTGGTTACATATTTCAGGCATAATGAAAATATGGAGAAAAAGATGGTTCAGAAGCATAGAGAAAGAAGTAAAAGTGATAGAGAGAATAAATTAAAAGATGGAAGACATAAAAAGAATTATGATAAAATTTTAGTAAGTATTAATAGCATTTAATAATCTATTTGTACAGATTCTTTTGTTTAATAAATATGTACACATAGTATGCTTTGGAGTAAACCTACCTACCTACTAAATTCTTTAAATTATAGCGTCTAATGACGATGATCTAGTTTGATATTCAAGCTGAAGTTGACCATAAAAATTTGAGTAAAAGCACTCATAACCTATTCAGTAGCTAAAAATAGCATAACAGAAAGTACCTTTAAATATATGTCCAGGAAAAATTGTTTATAAGTTACAGGTAATAAATATTTTGCCTAATTTCTGTTCCAAAAGTAAAATGAACTTGCACTGAAATTCTTAGAGCCAAACTTAAGGAACAAATTTTTTGATAGTTTTGACTTAAAAAATTCAGTAAAACAGGCCATAGAACTTTATCTCTAGTAGTTTTCAAAAAAGCTCAAGAGACCCTTTTTATGGTTTGATGTAAATTAACTTTTTTAAATTACCAGTATAAAAATAAAAATTTCTTACAGAATTCATCGAAAATTTAATACTGAGAGAATTGATGTAAACAAAGTCAATAGAAAATAACCATACAAGTTTAATAAATTTAATTTTATTTCTAAACAGAAGTCCAAAAAGTACCAATAAACATTAGAATATTAAGTACAACGAAAATCTTCCTCATAATACTAAAAATAAAAAAACTTTCTTCATAAAGGTAAAAATAAAAATCTTCTAAAACAAGTTAAATTATCAGAGAAATTTGTTATTTTACAAGTTGGCAATTTCTGCTGATCAAACTGAATTATAAATCTTTAATGAATGGTTTAGACACTTAATAATGTTTTTACAATTTTAAAGAATTTCGTTTCCTTCTTCAATAAGCTAAATTAAAATTAGTTGTAGTAACATCTGACTCAAATTTACGTAACAAATTGTTAATAGTTTTACATATAAAAACATGCTGTTTTTATGAAATTAAATCTTTGTTGATGGTAAGCTAGAAAGATGTTAAACGGCTTTTTTATGAAATTAACATTTGTTTTATAAATATTAATTTATTCTTTCAATTAATTTTTATTACAGGATGAGCAGAATGCACACGGTGTTAAAAGAAGCGGTTCGCATTCATGGGAAGGTGAACCATATAAAAGTATTAAACAGACCCATATAAATGCTGAACAAACAGCTCCTGGGAGCACTACTGCCACTAATCCGTATAATGTACAAACTACGACAACCGTTTATTCCAAGCCTGCTGTCGCAACATCAACTAATATCAATCTTTGGCCACCATTTTCTGTCACTGTCACACCTTTACATAGCTCAGCACCTTGCGCTACTCATTTGTATGTTTTATTATTTCTTATAATAATTTTTTAAAAATATTTAATACAGTAGGTAGTGGGATTTTTTAGCTATATCTCTAAAGCATTCATCATAACAGCTTTGACAAATATACTAATGTCTACATTGGTTCCAATATTGTAATGAGATCATGTATTAGATAAGTTATAATTGTTTTCTCCTACTATGATTAGTGCATTATTTTCACATACAGTTATTTTTTTTTTTTTACTATTCATTATATTTTTATTTATTTAATATCATTATCATAAGATTATCTACTCTGAGTCCAGGTCCCTTGCAATGTCTCCACTTCCATTATCTTCTACTTCCAACTATTATTTTGACTAAGAACAGTATTTAATCTTTACCAGTCTCTCTCTTTGCACTTTCCCTATTGATCCTCTTCTGACACATTTTTCATCAATCTTTCACCTCTCATGTTATATCTTAGACATTAATTAGCTTCTCAAATTGAATTTGTAAAGAACTAACTTCTAAAGTTTTCTGATTAGGCTTCTACTCTTACTCATTTTAATTTTTCATATTTTACCTTTTCATTGATTAAATCTTCTCCAATCTCTTTCATGCCCATATCTAAAGTGTTTCCAGGTTTTCTTAATTTTTTTTCACAAATGTACAGTAGTACATTCCAAACATAACACTTCACAAGATGATCTCTGTGGTCTAACTCCCATGTGTTATTATGCTACAGTTTCTTTCTATTGACTGTTGCTTAGCCATTCCTATTTTTATTTTATTAAATAATACTCTGTAAAATTTATCTTTCTGTTACTATAATTTACTTAAGTTGACTCTAACAAGTCTAATTGAACCATTAGTTCTTCTCTAGGCAATCTTTTAAGAAAAAGAATAGCAGTATAAAAATAATAGCATCTCACATTCACTCCTTTAAGTCAATAAAAAGTGAGTGTGTAGGAATAAGAAACAATAAATTAAAACATATTGATCCTTTATAGACGTTAACAAAGTTTAATAAATATTTAATATAAACTTTAATTCCAAGTTGTCATCTTGCATAAAATATGTTCATTCATTCAGTTCTTTTGTTTGAAAAGATAAACTGCTATTTAAATTGTAGAGAGAAATTTAAAATTGAAAGAGATAATTTTCATGATTAAGAAAGCAGTGTAAGGTCATTGGCAAGATTATCAGTTAGATGTTATAGACTTTCAGGTTAAATTGTGGTACATCATTATTTAGTCCGTAGCGTGCAGTCATTATATAACACTGTACCTTGTTCCGAATGACTATCAACATCTGTATGAAGCTAAAGAAATATCCAACTAGAAAAATTGTTTAAATGATGATGAGGTTCAAGGCATATTAATAACATGATACTTTTAATAATAAGAAATTTTTGTGATATTAGGATACTTCCATAATGTTGTAATCTTAATTAATTTAAAAATACAACTGTTCAAAAATCTAATACTTTAATATATTTTCTTTTCTTTGAGTCTTTCTGAATATCCTTCATAGATGTGTGGGTAATCTAATGGGAATAACATTCAACAAATCAATGACTTCCGCTTTGACATTTCTCTTTATGTAGCACGTCTTAAAAGCACCTAATCAGAGCTGATAGTTATAGTGGAATTTTGTTACTGCATCTGTATATGCCCTGACTTATTATCTGTTAATACAATGTAACTGCTTCCTAAGCTTTAGCTCAGTGATAATATTATTATATGAATATCTATTTATTTGAATAGTTCAGGTTGTAATGAGAGAATGATTCGTAAATAACCAACACGATATCAGACGTCCTCACAATAATCTATTTAACCAAACAAACACTAATAAGACTTAACAAAATCTAAATAAAACAATTAAAACTTTCGCGCAGTTACAACAGCAGTATCACCGATCAGAACTAACTACGATACAACAGTTCCCTTGTCTTCCTTATATACTGTCCATTTTACTTCTAGAAAACCCTAGAAAAGTCTATTTGCTTCTATTACTAATATCTACTTTATTTATAAATACAATTATTTCCAAACAGAATAAATAATTACATTAATTATAAAATTAAACTTTGTCAATGCAAATTGTCAAACAGAAATTCATTCTTCTGTAAAAATATTAATACAAAGATACAACCTTAATGCTTCTAGTAGGTTCCATACCTGTCTACCAAATTTGAAAGGACATGATTTTACACAACAAAGACTGAACTATTTTAATATTATTAATGTAAAAATGAAATAATTTTAACAAAATATTATTAACATAAAAATTTAACAATATTTATCACTTTAATTAGTTATATATTTATTTTGTGGACTTCAATATATATGGGGAGTTGTAGTAATTTTGATAAAAACCTTTTTACTACAACAAGATGATGCCAGTATTCTGTAAACAAGTCAGGAATGTTTTCATTTTACAAACTAAAATAACAGTTTTTTATCCTGGATAAAATTGTAATTAAATATTTTTTGTCCAGATAAGATAAAGAATTAAGCTCTTTACAACCTGATGTTCCTGCTAAAATTTAATGTGTTATATTGTAAAGTAAGCATAAAGTAACTATGTGAAGATATTTTTAATGAAGAAAATTCCTATCGGTCTAGGAATTTTCTGTAATTTTCAAAAAATTACAACTTTTTTAAATTTTACATTGTGGTGTTTTCTTAAGAAAATTTATGAAATTAATACAATTTCATTTTTGTATGAAAAATGCTTATTAGAGTTACATAAATAGTTTATAGCTAATATTTATTTATTTTTAAAAAGTAAGATAGTATCAATTATTAAAGATTATGTGCCAGCAGTCATTCCATTTTTAAACTCCTTGATTGTTTATTTGTAGGAGTTACTCAGCAGCACCATTAACTAATACAGTTATGCCAGTGTACTATTTACCTCCTGAAGTACCATCATCTACTAGACCAACTAATTGTACAACAGAATCCAGACCTTCATTGTCATCATATGTTCAACCACAACCTCCTTATGGTGCTGGGCAGTGTGAGTGTGTACTAATATATATATATTTCATTATTAATATACAATTTATTAAAATATTACAGCAGAATTTGGATTAATTATTATTCTTAGTATCAAAAGTACTTATTGTGAAAAAAATTTTAAAAAGGCTTTTTGTGTAATATTTTATTAATAATCAATACACTTTATTTTTTAAATGGAATTCTTGAAATTTCAAAGTAACACACAGGAAGATTAGAAAAGTATTAACTATAAATGTTGTATAATCATCCAATTACTATGCCTTTTATCCTAATGTGTTACCAGAATTAAAAAAAGGGAGTCATCAGTTCAGGAGCATAATTTATTGATTAAATATTTATTATTGGCCTTTTAAAAATACATTTAATTTTTCACATTACAGTAGAATCATCTCGCCTATGAACTTGGACTGTAGTCCAAAGAACTAGATAAAATTAAAAAAATATTTATATTTTTTTAATTTTCTATTTTAAATCAATTCCCAATAATCTGCAAGCAGATAATTCACTTTATCTAATTTGCCAGATTTTTTAGTTGTGCCATGCAAGCTAAAATTTGATATGATTATGTTTTACATGCACACCTTTACAGCTAGTTCTAAGTTTGGGCAGGAATATTTTACAACCCCCTCGAAAACTATGGGTAATATTTAATTGTTTACTATTGTCGAGACACATAGAATAAAATTTCTGACATAATCTAAACTACAAACAATGGGCAGATTATAAATGTAATTTCATTTAAGTTTAAAAATAATTTTAGATTTTTATTTATACACATTGTTTAGTGAATAAATTCACTATCAATTCTAAAGATAAGAATTTATATGTTCATGAGGTATTTTTCTTTTAACTTTAAGAAAGTAGTTGCATTATTTACCAATTATATATTATTTCTTCCCTTTCTTTAGTGAAAAATATTTTCACTAATATATATTACATAACATATAGCCTATATTATATAACTAAATACTAAACAGTGTGGGGGAGCAGAATGGTAACATCTTGGGGTTATCCACAGAACCTGAGTTCGAATCCCAGACAGGCATGACAGTTTTCATACACTACAAATAAATCTCCACATTGATATTCATATGCACAAGTTTTTTTGTAAGCTTCTATGGTGAATTAAGTCATTAGTAAAAAAAAAAAAAAAAAAAATGCTATTACTAAAACTAACCTTTTTTTTTCAAGATTTCATAATGAATTATGTTAAATAAATATGAAAAAAGATTCTATAATTTAAGATTATTTAAGGGAGTAAGTCAACCCAGATTTTGACAAAAAAAATCTTTTTTTTTTCATCTATTGATTCTTTAAAATCTGCTCTTTAACGTGATACAATTGTTTTTTCTGTATTTTAACACTAAGGATTGAAAAATATTTATTTTATATGTTGATACTGGATGATATAAATCTTTTTAAATGAAAAATTTGTTGATTTTATAATATTTTCTCTCTGGTTTCCACAAAAAGTTTGTTTAGGTCTCATTTTAAAGCTTAATTTGCCTTATTTTAGTAGAGATGTTTTTCATTTG
>JAAAKQ030334819.1:15757-26351 GCA_010016005.3 Zanna intricata
TTGTACAGATGTTTATTATTAACATAGTGAACTAAGTATAATCTGTATTTGTTTCTTAAGTTGGAAAATATATATGTAAAAACATATAAAAAAAATTCCAAAATTTGTAAAAACATTTCATCCAGAAGAATAGAATTGAGTAGTCTTTGTTTATGGAGGTATGTAAAGCTAATTTGTTCTTTAATGGCTTGAGTTAAGTGTTAGGATTTCATTTATGTATACATACACTACACAGAGAGATTAGTTATAATGAAAAATGCAATTATGGAGTAATATGGAATGTGTACATTTCATATTTTGTTCATAAGTTGTTTGTTGTATATAAGTGTTACGTACACATAATATTTCCATATATCTAATTAGACTGCATTAATGGGTGCAGTGCAGGTGGTGACATTTTAAAATGGTCTATCTTGAACTATGATTCTTATGCACGTAATAAGGGGTGTATTTGTTTGATGAAATATTTGTTTACATTGTTAATTATGAATTTTGTATAATTTATTATGACTTTTCATTTTTAATTGAAATTTTAATATATGATCAAATTTCTAGCTACCATAAGTAATATTACAACTGGTTACTGCACTGAATAAGGAACTGCAAAATTAAGACCAAAAGATCATAAGAAAGAATGAATTCAGTACTTTAAAAGCGAGTTATTATTTTTAATAATTTTAGCATTTATTAAGTTTCATCTTGTTTAAATATCAGCTTGGTCCAGATTTTGAGTACTTCAAGTCGATGTCTGATCCATTTATCCCAAATTATTAGCATATTGTTATAAAAGTATACAAACTAAGACATCGTATCACCAAACACAACAAGCTTTGCATAAAAATAACAACAAAGCTTTATGTAAAATTATAATTTACAATTATAATATGTATTATAATAAAATACCTCTTTTATAATAGAAGTTGACATAATGGAAAAATTGATCACACCAGTTATCTAATTCTGATATTATAGACTTCTCTGACTGTAAATGATTTGCTAATGCGCATATGTTAGAGAGATCAGATGAATAATTAAGTTTTCCAAAATAAATACCAGCATCTTGTCCCATATCTGGATACCACTTTTCTCTTTGATTTAAGAATTTTACTAAATAACTATTTTCTGGTAAAAACCATTTAGGATCAAATTTTTGTTTTAAATTCATAACACCTTCAATTCCAACACACATCATGCCAATAGTGATCAAAATAATTATGATCTAGAAAGAAAAAATAGAAGGTTATAATCCTAAAAATAAAAAAAATATAAAATAAAAAACCAATAAAAGAAAATTATAAAACACAAATGCCAAAAAATAAATACATAAATAAATTGAACTAAAAAAATGAAATAAATCAAACTAAAAAAAAAAAACAAACAAGGTATGGAAATAAAGGAGTAAACATTGTTATGCAATATTTAATTAAATAAAATAATGGACTGACAAATCAACTTTCAGACAGTTTTAATTGTTTAAAAATATTTTTCATGTTGTAGAAATAGTAGGCCAATACAGTTGTCTAATGATTAAATTCTCACCAGGTCTAATATCGATAAAAAAATTTGTCCTTCACCAAAAATTTTTAAATGCAATTGGGAGGAGCTTTTTAATACCGGATAATTAAATTAAGAGCTCTTTAATACAGGACAATTACTATTCAGAGCCCCTCGACTGCATTTAAATATTTTTGTTGAAGGACACAATTTTCCTTTGATGAAAGACAAACAAAAATACATACATACATCCTAAAACATTACACTCCTTTTTAGATAGTTGTGTAATAAGAAATAGAAAATAAGGTTATAATCTGGTTATGATCAACTACTATTATGAAAAAATTCTAATTTTTAACTAATTTTTTCTATATTTTATTAACTGATTAACAAATTAAGGTTGAAAATATTAGAAATATGAACAAAGCATGCATATTTTGATGATATGGGCACATTACTTTACAAGTATTAGAATAGAATATAGCTAACCCATCTGTACAGAGTAAGATGTATGTTTTTATATAAGTAACATAATTTTGAACTAATCAAAATGTGTGGTATGTTAAATATCAGAAAAAATAATCAAACACAGAAATTGTGATGAAATTCCATTCAAGACTATGATATAGCCCAATTCAATCTTTCAGCAGTGTTTATGGTTTTTGAACAGTAGATCAGCAAGTAAAACTTTTTATAGATAAAAAAAAGTAGCGAGTAATAAATTTTTTTTTATTAATTTTAATGAATTAAGAGCAAAACAAAATCAAAATAATGATACTGGATAGTAAAAACAATCTGTATTAATATATATTTAATAAGATTTAAAACTGATTAGAGTACACAATTTTCAATGTTACTTTTATTTGATGATGCAGAAGATGTATCATAAAAAAACATATAGCTATATGTTGTACGTATAACTATATAGATAGCTAAGGTTTCAGGTGATACTCAAGACAACTGAGGGTGTACTGAATGAAAATTATAATTACATTAGTATTTAATTAAATTTACTAACCTTGCCAGGAATTGTAAGAATAACTTTTGAAAATAAAAAATGAAGAAAACCTTTTGAATTTACTTTATTATCTTTTTTCAATTTCATTAAATCCTGATTGTCATTACACTTGAGACATGGAATAAACGGATTACCAGATGATGCCAGTCTTTGCTCATCAAGAACAACAAAAGCCAAGAAAAATGTACTTTGATAGATAAATGTGATAAAAACTCCAGCAGAAGCAAAATAACAAAATGATTCCAGTGCAGGTAATACCTAAAAAAATTTCAGAAAATTACATATAAGAAACTAATTAGATGTTATCAAGAATAAATATAAACAAAAAAAATAGTGCTCTGTAAATCTTTCCCTGACTGTAAAATTTGTAATAAACATACTATGGTAGATAAAGATTTGTGTTTGCAGAATTTCAAAGCTAATCAAACAAAGATCTGTAAAAATATCAATAAACCTCTACATCATTCATTCTCAAAGTGAGTAATAATGTCCTCTTGTGGGCATTGGAGGCCTTCAGGGGGTGGTGGAAGGCCCACAGAAAATTGGGGGCATTCAGGCAGACTAGGAAGGCAATGACTGATTAAAAAAAGGCAAAAATTATATTTTCCTGATATTTCAAACAAAAATTAAATACCTAATACACTAGTATAAAAAATTAAAGGGACACCTATATTTTATGATAAAAGTGATTGTATTCAAACTACTTTTATTTTATAACCAAGAGACTTAAAAGAAAGATTAAAAAACAATAAGCTTGAATACGCTACTTTTTGACACTATACTTCAGATTTCAAAAATCATCAGATTAAAAAAAACATCAGTCAGAAGAAAAATCTTTTAAATTTTAAAGTTTTTCTTCATGTTTGATCAAGCGCATGGAGAAACAGAATTTTTTCAGCAAACTGCATTAAATTTGTTTAAAAGCTTAAGGCTTTAGCTTTAATTTCTTTTTGCTTTCTTGTAAAAGACAGTATTGTAATCGTGAAAAATTTTGGTTTTCAGATTTCAATGGAAATATCCATTTTGACTAGTTTCGGCATGATGTCTGTATGTACATACATATGTGTATCTCATATAACTCAGAAATGATTAGCTTTAGAATGTTGAAATTTTGGATTTAGAACTGTTATAACATCTAGTTGTGCACCTCCCTTTTTGATTGCAATCGACTGGATGAAAAGTTTCCAAAAACACTTTTCTTAACTGCAGTAATAAGCCTTTATTGACAGCTTTTCAACACTATATCATAAGTGGTACTTATTTTTATTGATACTAATTTTAAAAAAAATTATGAACAAAAATCAGAAGTTATTAATGAAATAAAATTTTATGCATTTTTAAAAATGTGCATTTTTTCTGAACCAAAATATTCCACTTTAAAGAGAAAGGGCCACTTTTGTCTTTAGGATATGCCTCGTTTAAAAACAATAATAGTAATTGCTGTTTTTAAGGGGGCATCTTAAAAACAGCAATTGCAATTATTATTTTTACAGATGGTAGATTTTAAAATTTTGGGGATGCTAGAAAATTTTTGATTCTTAATGTGAATGGGGGGCAAAAAATTTTGAGAATCAATGCTGTATATGGACATCTTTTGTGGCTGGAAGGACAATTCATCAGCGGTCTAACAGGAGAGATGAATGAAATAACAGATCTATACACTTATGAGGTATGCTCATTTATATCTCATAACTGTACAAACATAAATAAGTGAAAGTACAGTTATTTTAGAGTATGTAGAGTCTTTCTTTTTTTTTTAACTTTTTTGTAGTACATAATACTAATGAATTTCAGATGTTTATTTCAGCAGAACAAGTAATAATAATAATAATTGAAAAACAGAACATATGACACCAAATAAAACACATTTTTTGTGGTTTATTTGTTTATAACTTTGTCCAGGGATATAAAAATACAACAGAAGATATTTTTTGCAATCCAGGTCTTGAAAATAATAGGTGTTATATTTAGTAATCACCAGAGACTCGACAGCATCTTTAAGCACAATCCTAAAGCCTTAAGATTAGGAGACCCATTAAACCATTCAGAATTTCCAGAATTTCAATACCACCCTGGTATTGCATTTTCCTTGAAACAAGAGGATTTGTTGAGGAGAAAAACTGTTTATGAATGGAAGATATTTTTATCTTGTAAAAACAGAATTGTTTTCTTACATGACATTCCTGAAGTATCTGCCATTCCATGACTCATTTTCCTCTGTGATCCTCTCAGATAATTTCTTTGCTGTGAAGGTAATAAATAAGATAATATGTTCTGACTTCCAAGAAATTTCATGGTAAAGCTCATTGTGTAAAATATCATTCAAATAAAGTGCTCAGACCTTGATATTTTGGTAGTTCAATCTTCAAACTGTTCATAAAAAAAAAATTGGCTTTTGGTACAAGATAAATGAAATATTCAGTAAGTAATTAATAAATTTACACCTGACCTCAAGATTAATTGTTAATTTCAGGGATTTGGAGAGAACATGAATAAGCTTTAAACCTGCTACATCATGAAGTCTGCCAACAGTTCTTGGCAGACAACCAATATCAATAATACATTAGTGTTATCACACACAATGACTATGATTTTTTAATACCTGTTTGCAGACATCACTCTGCAATCAGATCATTCTGGTCATTTCTGTAAAATTTTTATGGAAGCAACCTTATTGGTTAGATACCACTTACCACTACTGCCTTCAATGATTCCTTTGCTCTTTTAATGGGAGCTTTTCTAGATGTCCTTCATCAAAATGAATCAGGCTTTTTTAAAATCCTTTTTTCAATTTTCAATAAATCAAATGATAACATAATTGCTAAATAATAATGTTTTGATTACTTTCTTGAAAAACTGATAACTTTCTGACAAAACTTATATTGCTGTAGGCTTTTATAAACAATCTCTCAAAAGTAAAAACAAAAAACAATCAGTCACAGAATCCGGATTTGCATCTCCAGCTTTCTTTTGTCTAAGTGAACTGGGATTCTTCTAATGCATAGATTATCCCTTAGTTTCTGGACCATCAGTAAAAAAAAAAAAAACATTGTCATTAGTAACATTTTCTAAAAATTAGAATCATTTTTAAAATTTTGAGGATGTCAACACAAATGTTTATTTGAGGTTTCTCCTACTCAGGAAAATGAGTAGTCTTGGCGTAATATTTGTGTACACTTTTTCGTATTAAAATTTTTGTGTAACATTTGTGAAACTTTATTTGTTGATGTAGTTGATTCATCTGATCAGATGCTCAGGGAATGTTTCTTTTTAAACAATTTCACTGACTTTTTTAATGACAGCATCTGTAATTGAAGTGCGAGGACACCCAGGATATGAATTGTCATTTTTTACCAAATAAAAAACCTGAGTATGTGATAAATTCTTTTCAACATGAATTTCCTTCAACGAATGGTTCTTTTCTGCACTAAATCTTCTATTTTCTCAGTTTTGTAAAAGATTTCACTTGAACTGTTGCTCCACAGTAACATTATTCTAATGGAGCTCAGATGTACAGTTAACTTAAAATAAAGGCTATACTGAACTGTTGGCCAAATGTGGTAGAAAGTTTAATATTAGATGGAGAAGAGAACACAATTACCAATTCTCTTTCTGCTTGCTGTTGCTGAAGTCAAAGAGAAGAGACAACAAAGAATAAGTCTGGTTATTTTGTAGTCACACCTTGTATTACAGAGTAATAATGAAATTTTAAATAAAAACAGAATTATTTTTTTTCTTAATTATACTTAGTCTTCTAAAAATATTTTTAATTATCCATTAACTTACTGTAGTTCCACCAATTGATGTAGCAACTATATCAGTAAAAGAAGTTATACAAATTGATACACCAGCGCGCCTTAAAGCAAGCCCAATCTGAGTTGGTAAATTGTGCCTGTAAAAAAAAAAAAAAATAGACAATCATGATATTTACCAAATTTACTTTACAAAATAACCTTGTAACATAAGGCTGAAAACCCCTTAGTTGTAATCACCTTATTTTTAAGAGTAAATTTGACAGGGTCATTAACTAATAACTAACTACAATATCTGGTTATCAACCAAATGCAGCATTATCTAATTCAATGGTCTAAGGAAACCAGAGTTTTTTTAACTATGGCTCTGACCACTGGCATTTTATCTTTACTTCAGATCTTTTTATTTTTCAGTATGATATTCCTTAAGATCTTCCAAATATAACAGAATCAAATTGTAATGTTTATTTACGTTTTAAATTTGGATCAAAATGATTTCATTTACTTTTGTGACCATCTTTAGAAATTACTTCCTGAAGTTACAAACATCTTCTCTCACTGAAGAATGAGAACAAGAATTTTAAAAATACTGTATCTAATAATGTGAGTTTAACCTGTAATTAAAGATTAAGAGTTTTGATAATTTCCATTAATAATAGTTATGCACAATTATTAATGATCGCTAACCTTCACTGCTAAAAAGATCCCAAATTATAAATTCTACAGAATATCATAAATTCTGTTATATAAAAAATGAAAAAGTGTATCACAAAACTATAGTAAAATAAAATATGTATTAATATGGAGTTTAAGAAACACAAATGAGAAAATAAACTGAAATATCTTATGATAGTTCTAAAATCGCAATGTTTTACTAGTTTAATATTATTACCACTGCCATCAAGTACAGCAGATAACCTCATGTTCTTTTGAAACTCTTTGGAAGAACTGGAGAAAAAACTAACCCAAAATCGGCAGAAAATAAAAATTTGTAATATAGATTCCTTCACGAGATAAGGATATAATGATCAAAATTACAATTCGTTTGAAAACTCTTATAAGCTCTTTTTAAGTACATTCATTAAAACCTTTTATAATTCAAGTTTATATACAAATACTTTTTTACAAATAAATATTTCAGAGAATAACCACTTCTAATGAATGAAAGTAGTTTATATAATACACTGTTACTTGACAGAAAATAGTATATTAATTTATTACACTATTTTTTCCAGTTTTTCTTACATGTGTACACATGTAAATTATCTGAAATAGAGATAATACAACGTTATCAGTTTTTTCTGAGAGTAATGATATATATTATACAGTCAGTACTGGTGATGAACAGAATGAAGGTACTGCACAGCTGAATATTATAAGCATTTCAAATTAATATGCTTAACACTCTATTCGGCTCAATAAGAAAGGTAATAGGTAACTGTTGCCTTTCTTTTGTATGCAGGATGGCAAAAAAATGTCTTTATTAGTTAAGAATCCCAAATCATATTTTTCTCTAGATGACAAGCATTTTATCAAATTTTATTTATTAAAGTTTTATTTTAATAACTACAAATAGAAACAGACTTCTAAAACAAAAACTTACTTTTTTTCTTCATTAGAAAGATTATCTTTGCAGGCCATTATAACAAACATATCATCAACTCCTATACCCATAAGAAGAAATGGTAATGATGTGTGAATAGGACCATATGATATTCCCAATGCTGAACATATTCCACAAGCTGATATAAACGCCAAACCAACACACGCCAATCCTCCAGTAGCTGGAATAATCTGTCATATAAAAAGGATCTCATTATGAAAAACTGTTACTTAAAACTTAATATAGAATGATTTATCTTACACACTTCAATGGAAGAGCAAAACAACTAAACTACAAAAATACATACATAAGCTATAGATTTAGATATGAATAGTGTGTTCAGTTACATTGAATATGATCTTAACAGTAAATCAGGAGTTATAAAATTTTCTTTAAATAATGACAGTCACATTTTACACTTCTGTAGGTCAGATTTTTTTTCAAGATTTTTTCAATAACTAAATTTTCAGATTTGTCTAGAAAACTCATAAAATATCAGACTCAGTTTTCTGTTGACCTAAAAATAATGCAAATATTAAGATATCTCATATGAATATTCGGTGTTTGAGACAAAACTGAAGATGCTGAAATTTGGCTTCATCATAAACCTTGGACAATGCATGGAGAGCAGTTTTTAGAACACTAATTGAATAATAGAGAAGAAATTTTAAGCTGGCTGAATTTATTTATTTGTAAGGTTATTTGTAATGCAAATTGTACAATAAGTTAAAACATAATTCCAACAATAAACATAAAGCCATTTGAGGCATAATTAAAGGTGAGAGTGGTATTTCCAATACAAATAACAAAGCACTAAAAATACAAAAAGACTCTATTTCTGTTCTCTTCTATACTAGTAGGCAAAGGCTTTAATAAATTCATTTCTGGTATTTGTTAATACCAGAACCTAGACCCAGATACAGACTAGATCCTTTTTAAACTAGACAGTTCAACCTGACAATTTTGAAAATGATTCAAATTTTTTTTTTTTGATAACCAAAAAGTTAAAATTTGTATTTTAAATATTAAAAATGAACATTCAGCAGATTTTGATGAAATTCCTTCCTGTATTTAAAAAAAAGTCATAGATGCTATTACTGCCAGTTTAAAAAATTTAATTGAAAAATGTTTCATTAATCCAGTATTATTTGTTTTATGGCTTCCATTGTTATTCTTCTCCATAAGAAAGATTTTGTATTTGATTTACAAATTATAGACCGATTTCGTTATCAGTAGTTTCTAATTTATTTGATAAAAATTATCCAAAGTAGACTTTAAAATTTTCTTAAAAAAATATAATACCAGTCTTTGGCATAATTTTAAGGAAAAATTTTTTTCCTGACATAAACACACCCACATTAATTTATATATGTATTTATGCATATATGAAAATCCCTTCTTCTATTTTTAGTAGTCTCAGTAAAGCTTTTGATTCAGTGTCACACTTTTTATTAACAAAATAGTTAGTAATTATGGAAGCAGAGAAGTAACTTAAAAATATTTAATCATATCCTACAGACTGTAATTTTAATTTTGAAATTTAATACAGTATTTTGTTAACAGAACCCAAAAAAGTGTAGGCACATGTACCAATGTTATACCTATATTTAAAATAGCAGAATCAAATATGTTTAATGAAAGGATCCACCAGGGATTTGTTTTCAGACTCCTGCTCTTCTTGTATGTATATATATAAAAGATATTCCTGAAAATGTAAGATCATTAATTGTTAATTGTTATTCTCTGAGCAGATGATACAACTATTATTGGAAATAATAATAGTTGTTAATAAAAATTAATAATATTCTATTATATTAGAAGATAATTACTTGACAAGATAAGAAAATCCTGCATTAGTAGTGGAAAAAATCATTCACTGGATAAACTAAAACTGTACAACTTTAAATGTAAATAACACACTATTCAATAGATTACCAACCTTCGAAATATGCCTTACAGGTAGATACAACTGTTATTTGTGTGGATAAAAATCCCATTAATGATAGTAATAACATTTTTGTGGCCCACAGTGTATCTTTTCAGATAATACATTTCATTTTTTTGGGATGTCCGAATTGATTTCATTTGTAAAAAAACAAACCATACAGCTTCATTTTGAAGCATCTTATTTAATCACCAAGCTTGGTATAATTGTTAAATACTTAATACGACTATGTATACGCATGTTTAAAATACAATATGAGGGTACTTAAAAAAATTAGAAAAAGTTTTCAAGATACAAAAATGGGTTATCAGATCTTTGTTTGGAGCCAATATGACTCATGTAAGCTAATTTTTAATAAATTAATAACTACGCCATTTCATGCAACCATATTTATAACTGTGCAACATTTGCTAAAAAAAACTGCCATTTATTAAGAAAAATAAATAAAATAATAGGAATAATAAAATAATATTTGCTAGTATCATATTAGACATAACAAACATATTTGCATTACACATCATAATGTTGAATTTTTAAATACTAGCTACCGATTAATTAAAGCTTAATTTTCTGCATACTCATTTAATGCACAGTTAAACACACATTCAAATATTTAGTTAATAATAGCTGTGTTGTTGTTACTTCATATGTTAATTTTATATATATATATTTTTTTTTTAACCTCCGGAACCACTGTTAAGGTAAATCTTCAGAGGGATGAGATGAATGAATTGTAGCGTGTGTGAAAAATGCCATGCCTGACCGGGATTTGAACCCAGGAC
>JAAAKQ030334930.1:0-26349 GCA_010016005.3 Zanna intricata
AAAATAATGTGTATATAATAAAAATAACGTGTCTCACGACAAAACGAGCCGATACGGAGCTATCCGACAGTAGTCGAGAGCTTGTATACACCTTGTACGTCAGACCCGCACACGAAGAAATCCAAAAGCGCCCGAACTGTGTGACATAACAATCGGCCTTACGACGTTTTCTGGGTGTGCAGCCTGCGTCCATCAATTTATAAGACGTCACGTAAAAAAAATTAAGTTTTTTCTGAAGAAAATATTCTGGTGAACTGCCCATTTTTTAAAAAATATATTGTACTTCTGACAAAAATTTCAAATCATACAAACATAGTTTGTTTTAACTTGATGCTACCAACACTGATCAACAGTCTTGCCAAGCTGTACAACCTGATATATAACCATAGCATTTGCATCAGTAAGTGGCAGTGGAAAATCTTAAGATCTAAATCACAGTTATCGACAAATAATTTTACAATAGCAAATCATTTATTAAAATAAGAAAAAACATGATTATGCATACATAGTTAGAAGAAGTTCAATTATTATGCCCTTACACAAACCACACGTACTTTAGAGCAATCGTCCCTTTATTACATTGACAACAAACAAATTAAATAAAAGATAACATTAAATAAAAAGGATTGAAATCATTTTAAAAATATATATTAGCTTAATATGCATACCAACGAATTATTGTTACAGTAAAATCAATTATTTTAACAAATATACATAGAACATGCTTCCTCCATGACATTTATTAAATGTTTTATGTCCTGCTGAGAAATAACAGCGCTCACAGTCAATCGTATGCTTGGTGCTGGAAGTACTTTCTCTATCGCTGTCAAATATGATGAGGTTATAACAGCAATTCCCCGAGACATACACTAAATAAATTAATAGGATTAGTTTTTTATCGGTAACAACATATTTTACAGATAATTATTATTATAAAACAAGCACATTCAATATCACATTATAATAGTATATATTAATAGTCTATCAAATGGTTGATCCAGTGACTCATCATTAAACCAACCTCTGTACAACAGATGTGGCTGCTAACTGTTGCATTCTAGCATACCTGATGTGCATCTATAGCCCTTGAAGCAATTTTTTTTTTTAAATACGTTATCTCTTTGAAAGACATGAACAGTATTTTTTTTAAAGCTTTTTTAATTAATTTTTGTCCAAACTTATTTCATTTAATAATTTATTTATTACTTGAATGGAATTTTCTTCACTTAATTTTTAATTATTCATCACTATTATAATAATTATTGTAGCTGTTTAAATATATTTATAATTAAATATAAATTAATCTTCCTTAACATGATTTAATATAACAACCCAAACAAAATAAGAAAAGAATTACTACTTCTTTTTTTACATGACTACATATATAAATTTTTAAACAAAAGTAGCATCAATTGCCACTTTAGTATACAAGTTCTATATTACTTCACACCATTTAATTTACAGGAAGCTATACCCTAAGACAATCTAGAAGTTGATATATAATGGGATAAACATATAAATATATCAAGGAATTATATTAAACAAATACCGTATTAGATCGAATATAAGACGCACATTTTTATGTGTTTGTATTCGTGATGCATCTTATAGTTCGATGGAGGGGGTTGACGACTGATAGATATAACGATACATAAACACCTGATGTATGCAGTAGACTTGCAATTACTGTGCAGTAACGGTTGATTACGGTTAAATATTAAAAAACTATACCTTTATTATTTATAATGTCATCAAAAAGTATACAATATAATGTTGGTTTTAAACGAAAAGTTATTGTTTATGCTGAAGAGCATGGAAATAGAGCAGCGAGACGTAAATTTGACATTAATGAAGTGAATGTTTGTCATTGGAGAAATAATCGCAATGCCTTATTTTCTTGTAAAGCAACAACCAAATGTTTTAGAGAACCTAAAAAAGGACAATATCCAGAAATAGATGAAGCTGTTTTACAATTTGTGGTTGAAGGACATGCAAAGGGATTGTCAATTACAAGAGAAAAAATTCAATTCCATGCACTAGAAAGTTTTAAAACATTGGGGATGGATGGAAACTTTAAAGCAGCAAGAGGTTGGTGTGAACGATTCATGCGACGTGTTGGCTTATCATTAAGGCGCCGAACATCATATTTTTGTTTATTGTACACTTTATAACAATAATAATAGTTAATTTAGGTATATTTTTATTTCTAGCTTTAAATATTTAGGGTGCGTCTTATAATCAGTAGCGTTTTAAAATCGGTGTAATACGGTATGTATATTTTAAAGTATATTTTAAGATCCAAGAACTTTTTTGAAACTCTGCTTGCTAAGAGATTTCTAAAATCCATTGGTAACCACAAAATTGAGTTGCATTTATATTAGGTGATGGATGTTCTAGTATATGAGTAAAGTGGCTATCAATAATGTATTTATAAATTTATTGCGCACTTGCAGTTTCGTCACTATCAAAGTATTAATTCCTTAAAAGTGATCAGTCCAAACAGGCTTGCTGTACATCATTCTCAGCTTTTCAACATCGCTTAGTTCCCATACATTTTTCAATACAAAAATTATTTTAAAAATTGCATTTATTTAAATATTTTTTTTGAAGTGTTAGCACAATTTTAAAGAAATATTTTCTAATTTTTATAGCTTCTGTCATTTCAAAATGTTGACTATAACTCGCATATTTATTTTCATGAAATATTGGATATACTATACTTGTATATTAAGTATTTCAAAACAATTTTTAACTAAAAAAGTTTTGTTACAAACACATATTTAGACATCTTATTATTTAATTAGCTACAAATTTGTAATTTATTAATTTGTTCTCTAAGTAAGAAAGAAAGTATCACCTTTACATTGCTACAAATTGTCTGACCTTGATCCTTATTCTGAAGTTTAATTAAACATAACTCAGAATTTTCATAATGCTCTTCCAAATGAACACAATGCCCCTCTGGTAAATAAATAAACAGTCTCCAATCAGAAATCTTGTAATCAATGTAGAACACTTTCATGAGTACATCATTATAGTAAACTAATGCATTCTTGAGAAAAATATTGAACAAAGTCTTTTTCTCTGTTCCTAAACCAATAGAAAGTAGTGTTCAGAGCTAACAAATATTTTTCCTTTAAACCTGATCCCGAAAGTTCAACAGAGTCCTTAGGAAGGTTTAAGTTCCTCACCAAATCATTTAATTCGAATTGATCGAACAGTTTTGGTTCGTCATTTCTAGCATCATTTTAATCATAAAGTTTATTAGCAAAGGCCTGTGAAACAATTTCTTCATCACACGTATCATCTAATTTATCTGGAGATGAAGGAACAGCTATTTCTGACCCATGAGGTACAAGAAGTATCATTGATCGAAGGTTTGGGAAAAATGCCTTTTCTGTCTTAAATTTAATCCCTGTATTAAACATGAACAAAAGTAAAAATTATCCCTATGATTGGCTGGTTCTCTCCAAATCCCATAGCACTCCAAAGCAGAAAGACTGTTTTTTTTTCTTTGTGACCATTGGCGCACACATACATCTGTGGATCTTCTGAACACATACTGAACAAAATTTATGAGGAGCCCAAGATCAGACTTGGACTTCTAATTTCACACCAAATTATACTTTTTTTTTTATGAATTGTGTAATGTTTGTTGTTTTTTGACAGTAAAGTTTTCACAAACACAGTAGAAAGGGTTAGGTGCATTGATTCAGCCTCTTGACACTATTAGCATTTAATTTAATAAAAACTTGTAAAATATGTTACATAAAATTACTTGTAAATATCAGTACATAAAAACAATTATATCTTTAAAAAATTATAATACAGTCAACTTCAGATTATCTGTAATAATAACAGGGAACAGGACCACAGATACTCCAAAATCATGGTTGATCCAGAAATAATATTAAATAAAGTAATATGTTTTAAAATATCCTTATACTGTACTGCAATTCAGTATTTACATGTACTATTAAGGTACAACAGTAAATAATAAAATAAAATACAGTACACTACTATGTACCTGGTAAAGGTAACATTCAGAAATTTATTCAAAACATGTATTGATATATAAAAAATTTTTACTATGCTAATACTAATGTAAATAGATTGTATATACAGTAGCGTATGTTTGTACAACATTACCATATTTAAAAGAAGCACATATTCCAGCAGCAAATGAATGAGAGTAGAACTTATCAGCGAACAATGAAAAAACTTAAATTTTTTTAGCTTCTTTACAAGATTTTAAAGTTTTATTTTTTTGAGAAGCATTGTGATTAAGCTGCAACACAGTTAAATCGTTAGCAGATAATTGGGAATTTACTGTATATGGCTGTATGTTCAGTTATGTTATTGATTTATTACAGCTTTTAACCTTTTTATCCTAAATCGACTACATTTTTATTCAGAATATCAACTTTTTGCATTTTCATATATAAAAAAAGTTTTGATTGCTTAAATAACAATTTTACAAAATGAACCTTCATAATAGGCTAAAATCTACAGATTAAACAAAAACAAGAAATTTTCACAATTGAATTTTTAAAAAAATATTTTTTCCATTTTCAGTGACACAAAATCTATTGAAACAATTTTATCATTATAGACCTGTGTTATTTTATTATTATATAAAATAATTAAGTTATTTTACTTCACGACAAAACATAAATTAGCATTAACTTAGTTATTCTTTCTAGTGTTGATGATTATTTCAGTGATTAGAAGTCTTACGTTTTTTTTTGCTTTTATTTTATTTGAAAAGAATACAGCTTTTAGGCCATAAAACATATATATATATATATATATATATATCTGTCAAAGGGAAGAAGTGAGTTGACATTTGCACCAAATTTCATGGAACAGATCACTTACTATACATCTATGTTTCATTGAAATCTAATAGCTTAAGTTTTTTTTAAAATTATATTTCTACATTACATATTTGAAAAGCTTCTTTATATAAATTTTATTCAACTGTAAGGAAAACTCGAGAAGAAATGTAACAGGATAAACAGATAAAATACTAGCAGAACCAATGAGTTATCTGTGCCAAACGGTGCAAGTTATACTTAGCACAACAGGTGCTAGCTGACTTCCAAAAGATTATTATTTTATGATAAATCAGCTTTACATATGAAACCATTTAGAGTCGAGGCAGTTATTGGGATTTGTCACTAAGCTAAACCAAATAACAGGAAATAGTAACACAAGTGTAGGGTATTCTCTTCATTTTTCTAAACTGCAAATAAAGGACCTTTTTATTAAATCAATGTCATATTAGAAGAAAATGAGCATATTAAAATCAAGAATTTCTGTCCCAGCATAATTTTTATTAAAGTTGATGACAGAGTGTAAACAAACTTACACTCGCATCATGAAAATGTAATAAATTTAATTAATATTTTATCCATTCTAGCATCCTTCATCTCTGTTTTTTATCTTTGTGTACTAATTTTTAACTTTTACTACACAAATTCATAGTATTAATACTGAAAAGAGTTTTGTTACAGAGACCAAAATTTTAACACAAAATAAGTTTTTCCATGTAGAAGAATAAAATTAATTAATTATAAAACAAAAAAGTTATATCGTAAAAAAAATTAATTATCACAAACTGAAGATGAATACAATTCAATACAAAATCACACTTTAAAAGGGATTATTTCAGAATAACAACTATTAAAACTAATTACAAGTAAGATATTTTAAACAAGTACAAAAGCCACTAAGAAAGTTTTGCAATTTCATTTTTCAAAATAATCACTCCAACCTTTCAAATCAATCTTCAAAGAAACCCCGTCGTGTTTCATCAGAGATCTGGATGCACTCATAGTCCCAAGTCCTTAGGAGGTCATCACTGCTCATAAAATGCCTCCCTTTCAGTCTGTTCTACAGCTGGGAGAACAGTTGGTAAAGAAACCCGGATCCATCCTTTAAATTTGGGTGCAGATTCTTGAGAGCTTCGCGGCAGATGAAACTTCAGCAAGGCGTACCTCGATATACTGTAACTGTCTTCTTAGTTTCCAACAAAACTTGCTCTAAAACTCCTTTCTCACTAATATGGCCACTACTCTCTTCTTCACTGTTCAGGATTTTTGAACATCCACAGGGGTCTCCTAATCTTTGAACACCCAAACTCCATTCTGAGTCTTGGTTGGGACATCATAATAGAACAGCCAAGTTTTGTCTCTTATCACAAAACTGTTTACACAGAGAGATTTCCTATTTTCAAACTTTTTCAGGATTTCAAGGCACCAGTTAACAAAAATTTAATAATATGCAAGATAACATCTACCCTAAATTGTGAAGATACAGTAATTCTCTGTATACATGTATCTTTTTTTTTATGAGATGAATGAATTGTAGCGTGTGTGAAAAAATGCCATGCCTGACCGGGATTCAAACCCAGGACCTCTGGATGAAAGACCAAGATGCTACCACTCGCGCCATGGAGGCCAGCACACATATCTATCTAGATTATATAATCTGTTATTAGGTAATAAATGGTTCTGTAAGAAGCAATATAAAATCTTTTCAAAATTGAAATCTGTTGTTTATGCTTTGTGGAAAAGTCAACAAAAGTATCAGGAAAACTAAACTGGTCAATAATTATGTATATATATGCATTAACAAATGGATGTACAAACACACACACAAATAAACATTATTTAAAACTATTTAACATATTAAAAAAGTTACTATTAATAGTTTCAATAACTTACATAACTGACTATTTTATTCAAAATTTCTAGTTGATTATCATATGAAAGCGAAGAAACATCTTTAATGCGTAGATGCTTTACAGGACTATCAGGATGACCTTCCAGTTTCAATACTTTGTTGATTTCTTTATTTTCCGATATATCATCGTGAACCCAATGGCAACGATCAGATAAAGCGTTTAGAAGGAAAGTATTTTCTTCAATTTTATCCAATGCCTTTATAGCTGCAGCTGCTAGCAGCGGAGGAAGAGATGCAGAGAAGCAATACCCTAGATTAAAGTAAACTTTTCAATCGAATTCTCCGTTACGATGTTAAATGTATGTTTTCTACAACTACAATTATACGTCCACAATAAGAATTAAAGCATAAATATTGCAGCATAAAATTCAATTAAGTATGATTTAAACACATAATACATTAATATTTTATTAACTAAAAATAAGTACGTTAATACCTTTTTATTTAATATCTTTTTTAATTAAGGGCACGTAAATTTATTAAAAATTTACTTTTGACCAGTTTCAAAAATGTTAATCAGTTATTAAAGTTTCTGACATGCCGACATTTAAAACCAACACATTATATAACATGAAAAACTGTCTTTTAACATAAAACAATTGTAATACTAATTTTACATAACTTTCAAAAAAAGTTTTATTAAGGAAATATATTTTTTTTCTCACTTTCGGAACCACTGTTAGGTATCACATCAGAAGACGAAATGAATGATTTGTAACGTGTGTGAAAACACCATGCTTGACTGGGATTCAAACCCAGGACATCCGGATGAAGGCCGAGATGCTACCACTCACGCCACAGAGACCGGCATTAAGGAAATATTAGTCGCTTGAAAATGTTGATATAAAATTTTAAATCTTTTTGTTTTAAACACACAACTTTTCACTACCTACTTATTACAATAATGTAATTTAAGTCAAAAGTTTATTCTGTTTAATGAAGTCTTTTTGTTCAATTCTGTTTTTAAAGTCTCCTGTTCAATGTTTACTTATAAGTAAAAATAGTTAAGTTCAAGGATAATAAATTAGCTTGAGATATTAAAACTATGTTTTGAGTTAACACATTTTATTATTCAATTTGACAATTCCATCTCAGAGTTGCATTTTTTGTTTCTGTAATAAAGTAAAATATACCTTACTTTTGAAATTGTTTTGGAATTTCAATTGATACAACACGTTTCAAAGGTCGTAACCTAATTATAAAATTGTTTCATCTCAATTATACTGAGTATGTTGTAAATTATTAAAACACATTTCAAATAAATAGCATTGCACTAACTACACAATTTTATCTTGTGGTCACAGCCCACACTTTCTCATTTGGCACTCACTGCTATGTCTTCAAGTCAACTCAAACAAGTTGTTAAAGAGTTGAGCTAACATGGTTTTATAAAAAGTCTTTTAATTGCTTTTTTAAGTTATTTTAACAAAACATCAGATTTTTTATGCTAATTCATTATACTCTACTTACTTTACTGCGAAAACAAGGTATAAATACTCACATGTGTACCATTCCCAACTTGACTAACAAACTCTTACCTAAACCAGAGAGCCGTTGATGTTCCACAATGAACGATGAACCAACACAAAATCCACCGATAGTTGCCATTGCATTTTCCATGCTGGCCATTATTAGATCCACATCATCCCTCTGAAAGATAAAAAAATTATCATTAAACCGATAAAAACAGTTAATGAGCATTCTTGGAACAGCAACTTTATCATTTCATTTGAGAATTTTAAAAATAAATTCCTAAACTGTAAAGAAAAAATGAACATCAGGTTTTTGCCAACTGTTAAGTATTAACTGAAATAAATAACAAAATATCATATAAGTACTCACTGGGATATGAAAGTATTCTGTAAGTCCTCTACCATGTTTCCCTAAAGTACCAATAGAAATAGATTCATCAATAAATATGCGTAATTTATACTTTTTTCGAAGCTCAATTAACTCAGGTAATGGGCAAATCTGACCAGTTTTATTATAGATGCCCTCAACAATAAGAAATCTTCTGGTTTTCTCTGCCTTTTTTGGGTTCTGTAAAAATAAATTTGATATAAAAATTTAACAACATAAAGCTTCACCATTTGATATTATCCATTATCAGAAAATTCAACTCTGTTAATATTTATAGTGATTCCAAATTGCATTACAATCTCTTAAGAAATTATTTTATAGCCAAAAATAAGAAAAAAGGTTCATATAAACATAGGTCAGAGAACAATTTGTTAGCAAGTTTCACCTTGCGAAATATTTAACCCATTTTCTGCTCCCTCTGTGAAATTAAACTGTGTTAAAATTCTTGGGGTACAAATCTAGAGGTAAATTTGGTACTTCCTTACAGTTTTTGTTTTAAAAAATTGAATAAAAGTGGTCCCAGACCTTTATCTTACTTAAGTTTTAAGAAAAACAGAGTAAAACATGAAACCGTTTACACTTTTTTAGGTTTGGAATTAAATTAACTTTTTAATTGTTGGTAATTAAGTTTGTTAATTTACCAACAAAGAAATAAACATTTCTGTTTAAATTTGCAGAGAATTTAATTCTGAGAAAATTTATGTAAAAACATCGTCTATTAGAGACACACATTTATTATTAAACACAAATTTTAGAAGTTCAACTTTAATTAGAAACAAAACATACAAACTGGATCAGAAAAGTGATACGATTTGAAACAGAACAATTTTCATCAATATTTGCACAACATAATGTAAATGAAAACAAACTGAAAACTTTCAATAACAGAAAAAATTAATAAAAAAAACAGATTTAAAAAATAAAAAAAATCACATACTTTTTGGTTTTTTGCTAAAAATTATAAATCAAAATGGTTGATATTACTTCAAACATTTCTTTAAAACAGTTTGCTCAGGTTTGTTGCCTTTCTGTTCAATGCATAGTCCAGCCCAGTGAATCAGTGCTAACCGGGCCCATCTAATATAGCACCAATATTATTCCTAACAGTAAACTCCACAGCTTCTATTATAAAATGTATCAATTCTTCTTGTGTGTCAATACGAGCAGAATAGACTAATGACTACATCCAACCCCAAAGGAAAATGTTCACTGGTGTGAGATTGGAAGATTGAGGTGGCCATTTTACTGGCCAATTTCAACCAATCCATTGCTTACTAAATATTATTTAAATGATTCATCACATCAGGACAGTAGTGAGCAGGTGCCCCATCATAGAAAATCTACATCTACACTCTATCTAAGTGGAATATCTTCCAAGAGTTCCATCAGATTTGTTTGCAAAAAAATGCAAGTACACTCCACTGAGCCTTGGAAGTAAGAAAAGAGCCTATGAAAAAATAGTAAGAAAAAAGTGCCTATGAGATTATCACCAAGAAGACCACACCACCACACATTATATGAAAAAATGCATTGGAAATGAACTGTAGCAACTCATGGGGATTATCTTCTGCTCAAGCACATTTCAATAATTTACAATGCCATTTCTTGTAAAACAAAATTCATCCATAATAAGAATATTACTTAGGAAATGGGGATGATATTCACATCTTCTTTTTAACGCAAGACAGAATTTCATCTGTTTATCAAAATCAGGTGGTAATAATTTTTGACATGTGTTGTATGGAACAGCTACAATTGTTGCTACCATATATACACTACAGACTTGATTGCAAAACATGAAATGTTTAACAATGAGTTGTCGCAATACAAAAACCTGTTCTGAAACATCTGGTGCTCAGCTGTTAATTATGGTGCTTCAAGTAGGAGGTAATTGTGACCCATTTAATATTACTTCTTCAACATTGGCATTTCTCGCAAAATGTTCATGACCAAAATTGAACTGGTGTGGCTCAAGCATACCAGTTTCTTGAACTTGCGTGTCCAAAGCCTCAAGTTTTACCATCTGGTACTCTTCTATCTGGATAATTTTCCTGGTATCCTCAAACAGCAGCCAATCCATTTTTATTTACCATAAATTTACGAAATGTCTGTCAACTCTTCAAATGAAAACAAATTTGTGATATCACCCAATGTGAATGACTGACCGAACAATACAGTACAAATACCAATCAAATAAATATTCAGATGCTAGACACTAAACTATTTTTAACATTTCTACATAAACTGTTCTGTTTAATATCATATCACTTCTCCAAATCAGTTTGTGTATTTTATTTCTATTTTAGATTTACTAATTAACTTCTCAAGTTTGTGTTTAATTTTAATATAAATTATTTACCTCAATTCTCTCAGAATTAAATTCTCTAAAAAGTTAACTAGAAATTTAATTCCAAATAATAAAAAAATATATTTTCTAACAAATGTTTTCATGTTTTACCCTGTTTTTCTTGAAACTTAAGTGAAATAAAGGTCTGGGACCACTTTTATTTAATTTTTTAGATCAAAAACTATAAGGAAACAGCAAATTTACCTCTCGATTTGTATCCCAAGAATTTAAGTATGGTTTAATTTCTCAGAGGAAGCAGAAAGCAAGGCTAAATATTCTGCAAGCCGAAACTCACTAATGAACCATTTTCTGATCTATGTTTATATGAACTTCTTTTCTTATTTTTGACTATAGAACCATCTCTTGAGAGAATGACATGCAATTTGGAATCACCCAGTATATCTAAAAATGCCGCTCGAAAATAAAACTAACAGTAAATAGAACACAGGTCAAGGTGTGACAAGTTTAATTTTATGGTAACTTAGTAAGCCTGGATTACCAGTCTTAAGATGTTTAACCTCAATCATTTAACCTAAATATTCATTTCTATACAATTAGTTTTCTCAACTTGATATGCAGTTATTGTAATTAATTTCTCAATACTACAGTAACGAGTTAGTATCTGAACTGAAGAGTTAAGATTATGAATAAAAAGATTTGAGTGTATCATGATAGACAATAAGTTTAGTCATAATTTATTTTTCATTGTGTTCAAAGAAACACCAGACAATTAATTTATAAAAAAATTTGATGTTTTATTTTTATGAAAATTTAAAAAAAAATTGTTAAAAAATGTTTGTGTAATCGATCATAAAAATTCTAAGGTATTTTTTATTTTAACTGCATCAATAAAGACCAGAATTTTCTGAAGAAAATAATATACAAGGTAATCACAAATTATTCAGTGCATTTTAGGTGTATATAAAAAAATAACAATGCATAAATTTACATGCATGTTTTATTGTTGAACAAGGTATTTCTAACGGTTTTGTTTACAAAACTTATTAACTTCAAACAAGTTCCATATGTGCACCTTTTGTAGTACATAAAATGTTTTGAGTATATTAAATTTCACACCACACAATACAAAGAATATCTGGAGTTATGCCATTAATTATATCTTCAATTCTTCTTTTTAGTTCACCGATGCTGACAACCTTCGTTGAATACACCCTGTCTTTGATAAAACCCCCAAAGAAAGAAACTGAATGGTGTAATAACAGGGGATCGAGGTGGTGAAGTATTGGTCCATCACAACCAAACTAACATTGAGGAAATTGTTCATGTAGATATTTCCTAAACATGTAATCCACAGGGTAGTGGAGCATCCAGTTCAGCAGGATCGTTTTCTAGACATGCATGCGAACTGGGAAAAATCTGTTGATTTTCTTTTGGCCAAGCTTCAAGTTTTGGATCAAAATTTGGAGGTTCTGAATTTGAAGGATCTGGAAGTAAGTTTGTTGGCGGCCTTCACTCATGCTGCTAAAGTCAGTTTCCCACAGTTCTGGTCGAGAGGTTGCTCCACGGTAAAGCAGGGAATTGTCAGCTTTGAAACAGGCTTTCAGTTATTTGCAGAGAGCTTCTTGACATGATGGTGATTCGGAATGGCAGGCAGTTCTTATGTCTGAATACAGAGATCGTAGATCTGAACATTTTTACAAAGTTCAAACGATGAAGAGGGATTTCTGATGTTCCTTTATGCATGAGCAGAGGAACAAGAAACAATGTAAGGACATTCTTCTGTCTGCCCTCTCGACTCAGTTTGGCATAATTTCAGACATGTCTGAGATCTTACGCAAATTACTTGACGATTTACTGCCTGACAACAGAGAAGCTGGAGAAACCGCATAGCATCTGCGGATGCAGCATGAGATTACTTAGTTTCGCAGGGGTGCAGTGTCTTGGAGATTACTGATGCTGAAGTGTCTTAAGTTATTTGCAGTATAGGTAAGAGCAAGGGCCCCATGCTTTGATAGAATAATGGCAGAGCTCCTTGTTAGCTCCTTTGGGGTTAATGTGAAAACTATCATGTACGTGTTTAACAAAGTACTGTTTGGAGGACACTTCCTTGTATTTTGGAAGAAGAGTATTGTTAAATTGTTGTTTAAAGGAGGTGACAGGGATCCTGTTGTACTTCGTCATATAAGCCCTTGTCTTTGCTGCCAGTTACTGGTAATGTCTTTTAAAAGGTTCTGTAACTGCATATAAATGAGATGCTGATCTCACAAAGCTTATTGATGGAAAATCAGTACGTGTTTTGTCCCAGAAAGGGTACCGAGGTCGCCATAGTCCGCATGATGAGTGTGGCAAGAGCTAGCAAGAAGGAATATGTCCTGGGAATTTTCCTGGACATCTTCAGTGCGTTTAAAATAACCTATGATGGCCTTCTGTCATTTATCAATTACAAAAGAGACAATGCACTGATAATGAATTGCAAATAATGGAAAGTTCCTTCAGGCATCTGGATGTGCTGCTCCATGAAGACAGGCATGAGGCTGTCCAAGGGTTCCTCAGGCCAGCGTGTTGGGACCATTGCTAAGGGTAGTGGAGTTTGATTCCCTTCTGCGGCTAAGATTGCTTCACAGATGTCTCATCATAACTTATGCCAATGATGGGCTCCTGCTGGTCGAACAAAGCTCACGAAGGGAGGCCATCCAAACATGCAGGATACTTTAGTTGTGCTGTCATCAACATAAGATGACATTCAGTCCAGAGTAATCCACAATGATGCTTATTAAAGGCTGTTCGGTAGTGAAGCATCAGGTTCGTGTTTTAATGTCAGGCCTTCATATTGAATATGCTCACATTCAAAAGTATACCTCAAAGTGTTTCTTGACAAGAAATTGCAGTTCAAGAAGCACCTTAATTATGTCATGGTGAAGGCCTGTCATGCATCCTTTGATATTCAATGAGTGGTCAATCCTGACTGGGGTTTTAAATTTAAGACTACGAGTATCCTGTATAAGGGTGTATGTAAGACAATTATGCTATATGCATTTCTTTGGGACTGTAACAGTATGATAATTGATATCTTCAATTGAATGCAATGACTGAATTTTGTATGCATGAAGTTTTATTAAGAACCTTAACAATTGTCAACTATGGTATTGCCAATTCTAGGCTCGTATGAGTAAATTTTTTTCTCTGAAAAGTTTCTCTAACTTGATCCACAACTGCTTTCATGAAAACATAGTATGCACGTTGTTTTCTCCTGTGCGGTACCTACTGCTCAACTGACAATCCCCCTGTTGTTATATTGTGCTGGTATGTTCATTCAAGGTCATCACTAATTCTAATACCTACATTAATGTTTAAAAAAACATCAGAGACTACAACATTGCTTTGTTCATTTTTATTAACCACTAAAATGCACTGAATAATTTATGATCACCCTGTTTAACAGAAATGATAAGTTATATACATAAGATGTTATTACAATATTTTATAATGAAAAACATTTTGAAAAATTAATAGACACAGGTTATAATTAGGAAAAAAATGTAAAAGAAATTTTAAATGTACAGGTATAAGACAACTAAGTCAGATTTTGATGTTAAGATACAAAAGTACCTTTTAAAATTTTTTTACCACAAATACACTTTACCTTAATATCTAGCTGAGCCTGATGTTTAAGTAATCTTTCCAGGTCTTCTACATCATTATGCTTAAAATAATTTATATGACTGCGTGAAGCATCCAAACCTTTCTGAATAGCAAAATTAACACATTCATCTCTGCAATGGAAAAAATCTATATAGAGATTACATTATTTTTTTAATGGATAACACTTTAATTGAAACAAAGTTTTATATGATAAAATAAACTGAAGTTAGATCAAATAACTTAACATTTGAAAGGCTTACACATGATGAATAAAATCTACAGAAAATTCTCAATACAAATCTTTTCATCATAAGTTGAAAAATACTAACATAACTTGTACACTGATATAACAGATGTTTATGGGTAATGGGCGGTCTCACAATTAATTGTTTACTCAATTTTATCTCATTACATGATATGGGGAAGTTACTGTAAATATACCACTACAGAAGAAAAGCAGCATCAGTGGAATTATTTCCCTACAAACTGTAATGAAAATTAAGAGTATTATTTCTATGAAACATGTTACACCAACTGAAAATCAGTAATAATATTAAAAAAAATTAAAAAGTAACAGTCTACAATTGATGTTGAACATAGGCACAATAAATCTAATTTTCAGACAGGTTGGAAAGGATATTTTGGATGCAGATGAGAGAACTACACTGTTGCTTTTGTAACAGAGCAAAACACAAGCATGCATGTGTCTTTCTTCAGGCAATAAAAGCTGTTTCCCACATGTCGCTTATCTTAAATAAAGTCGTTTTTAGATTATTGTTTATTGTGGGAAGTATTTAAAAATACTGATTATTGTAGTATTGAAAATAATAAGTCAAGTCTTAGTGCAATAGATACAACACTATTGGACAATGCAAACTGATTAAAAACTGAAATCATCTTATACCGCATAATGGACCGTTCTATATACTGCAATTAAACCTGCTCTCAAGTACAGTTTAAAAGTGGTTCTACAACACAATGGTAACAATATCCTTTGAGATCAAGTGCTTATAGTATTAATTTGAGAAAAACATACAATGTGATAAGAGACATTCTCCAAAAAATAAATTATAAAAAACATAGCTGGAACATATGTGGAAAGTTTGTTAGGCATGCAGTTAGGCTATACTTAGTACATGTGTTTTCTTTGCGAATGGGACAGCTGAACTAGAGATATAAGATTATGTTACCAAAGAGTGGAAGAAACAAGACAATTTAACTACAAATGGGAGAAATATTCACGAACCCAAAAAAAAATATTTGTACTCCCTCTCCAGGACTAATATCACATTAGGACTAATGAAAAATTTTTTTAAAAGCAATGAAGGATAGTCCCGGATTTTTATACATCAGGCAGAAATTTCCATAAGTAAGTGAAGGAAAAATTAAAAAAGGAATATTTGTTGGTCCTCAAATAAGAGTGTTGGTCAAAGATGATAATTTAACTCAATGTTAAATAATGTAGAAAGTACAGCTTGGGCTTCATTTACAGATGTTTGAAAAATTTTCTCTGCAAACAAAAATCCAACAATTACTACAATATTGTTAATCAACTTACTTCATACAGAGCTATGGAATGTAACATCTATTTGAAAATACATTTCCTCCACTCACATCTGGATTTTTTCCGACAACCTCGGATGTGTAAGTGATGAACACGGTGAACATTTCCATCAAGACATTTCAGTGATGAAAAGCCTCTATAAAGGGAAATAGAATACTAATATGCTAGCCTATTACTATTGGACATTAATTTGGGATGTACCTGAGGCTATTTATAAAAGAAAAGCATCAGCAAAATCATACTAACATAAGTATGACCATGTAGAATTATAAATTTTACAGATTTTAACTGTACTTTCCCTTAATTTTTTTTTAAGCATAATTTATTTAAAACTAAGGATGATAGAGTGTGTTTACAGATCTGTAATATATGCAAAAATAAGCAATTCAAGAAATGGTAACACACTTAGAGAAACATTAACAGTTTTTTTTTCTATCAGTGACTATCAACAAGGAACAAGAATGTTAATTAATACCACTAATATCCTACATAATTATACAGTACTATACTAAGAAAATTTGTTAAACAGCATGAACAAAGAGCCAATTATTAACAAAAATAAATATGAATTTAATAATACTCACACAAATATTACATCACCTCTTTTCGCATAAGCAGGAATAGCACTAGATATAGTACAAAAACCATATGAGTAAACAACAGCTTCCTCAACTTCCATAAAATTAGCGAGTCTTTCCTCCAGTTCTAAATGAACATCTACAATTTAAAAAAAAAAAAAAAAAAAAAAAAAATTATTTTGACACATTTAAGCCAAATACTACATTATACTGACATAGTACTATATTGATATGTAACTTCTATATTGATATATAAAAAAAAAAAACACAACATCATAAAGAGTATTTCTTGCCCTTCTACATTAAAAAAAATGTTCATTATGCAATGCTGAAATACTTTTTAAGATTTTTAATTATTCACTTCAACAATAAGTTTTAAACAATTAGTATCTTTTATAAATTAACATTACCTACAGTTCCATAAAACCCTCGAGGGCCACAAGAGCCGACACCATATTTATATATAGCATTGACTGCAACTTCTTCCATGGCTTTGTTTTCAATAAAACCAATATAATTATGAGTTGCAAAATTAACACAGCAATGACCATCTACATTTATCATTTTTCCAACCTGGAATTACAACAACTGAATTACTCAAAAAAACTCAGAAACAAAATTTTAAATAAGTCTTAATTTCTAAAAAAAAGTAATTGTATTTAAGAACCGCAAGAATGTCATTTAATATGAGTATAAAATCATTCCTCGTAATTTGTTCCCAAAATAAATAAAACCTTTTTTTTAAATCTTCATTTTCAGTCTTACACAACATCTATATTTATAATTGCTATCCTTTTTTTAAAAATTCAACATTAAGTATCACATCTGAATCATGTTACATTAAAAAAGAAAACTAACTGTAACAATTACTGTCTGAGAAATAACTTAATATTATTGTATAAAATGAAATAAACTATACCGCTGATTCTACCAAATTCAATCAATTACAAGCAAAGCCTCTGTAATTTGTTAAACAAGATTCTAATAATAACAACATATCAGCAGACAACATATCAGCTCCTAAGGAAAGACAGTAAACATCTCGCTTGGGCAAGTAAATGTCATGAAAGATTGTTTCTTTTTAATTAAAACTGTATTCTATCAATGAAAGGAACCAACAGGACATCAGGACATCACACAGCCGTAGAGCCAGTGTTTCACTGTGAATCAGGAAAAGCAGGTAATAGCTTGCCTTCCTTAAATGAAAAAAGATTCTAGCAAAGGAAATCACACAGAAGATGCACACACTCTAAACATTAGCAGCACTGCAGGAATTTCTCACGTAGCATCATACCTAAAGTGGACAACAATTTTCTCTATCATGTTCTCTTCAGATTTATGTAAGAGTGAAAACCAATATGAAACACCTGAAAGATAAATAATTACCTAATCAGAACTTCAGGCGGAAACTGCTGAAATATTTGACAATCATCCTGAAAACAAAATTAAATTATATTTATAAAATACAGTACAAATATTCCATTAACTGTTACCAACAAGTGAGAAATGAATAAATAAAAATATTCACAAATTTTTAGCATTTAAAATAATATATACAACATTATTGGACCATTCACAGTAGATCACTCAAAATACTATCACAATAATATAAAAAAAAGAACTCATAATAATAACAATCAGTAAACAAACCTTTCCATTGACAATTCTTTCTTTGAGTTTAGGATGATCTTCTGGTACGGGTTCAACAAGGGGTTCAGGTGTCCAGTCATTAATTAGGTGCTCTTTCTCCTTAAAATAAGTAAAAATATAAAATTTTAAATACTGAACATATGAAATCAGATACAAATCACAATACACAAACTGATCAAGAAATACACAAGACTGAAACTAAGAATATATTTTGCAACAAATGTAAATTATCTTCTAAAACAAAACAAATTTTCTTCTATTTGTGATAGTGACTACATGCTATACTATGAACAGAATACATACAACCGTTATAAAGTACAGATAGGTAAAATATAATTTATGCACCAGCTTGGACATTAAAATAACCTCAATTTCAATTAAGATTACCCCAGTTCAATTATGAACCGAGTAACATTGCTAATAAATTTTATCACAACACTTTTATAATTCTTCAAGCATCTTATGAGACTGCTAAAAGTGAAAGAAGTTAAACATAATTAAAACATTTTATTGGTTTTCAAAATAACATATTTTATAATAATAGATCAGAAATTTGTTTTGATTTTGGGGAATAAAAATTTGAAATTTTTCAGTGCAATCAATACAAAAGCTTAGATAAGCCATTCAAAATATTTCACTTGCAGTATTTTGATTATTTTTATTTATTTTAATACTACACTTTAAAAATCAAATAAACAGAAAAATTATAATTAAAATTACTGATCTTATGTTTTCAGTACTTAGAACATTGAAGGACTGAGATCTATTCTTGTAACTTTTTCACAGATAACAAATTAGATTGGAGTCAAATTATACTTTTTACAATTCATTAAAAAATTTAATTCACTGCCATAGAAGGCATTAATCAGTTAACAAAGCCACCACTTTATAATTCAAATCACAGTACATGATATACTAATTAAGTTCAAGTAGTATATATGTTTGATAAATTAGCACCCCTCATTGAATTTCCTTTTGAGAGCTAAGGGAATGGCAACCTCCAGACCTTGCAGAACTTATATAATTATTAACAACACATGAACTGCATACCAATTCACAATAAAAACAGAAATACTGTACACTCCTCCAAATTAACATTAATACATTTAGAACATTTCTTACACCTTAAACATGATGTAATTATTTTAAAACATAAAGTACTAATTCCAAGATCAGAATAACTTTGGTTTCCTTTTTATTTTCCATTGGGAAAATATTATTAAAATAACCATAAGTGCACTACGGGTATAATGATGAGACAAAAAACATTTTAAAGTCATATTAAAAAATACTTAAATTTTATAATACAGAATCTAGTTATAATATTCTCTAGTACAATATACTTAATATCTATGCTGAATTACAAACATCGATCACATTTAATAATAGGAATTGATGTTTTGCAAAATATTTTCAATGACATGGGAATAGATGATTAACTATACTTTATTGATCTTTAAATGTAATACATCACCATTAAATTCAAACAGTTTTGTTGGTACTATAAAGATGTAAAATCAATTTAGGAATGTGAATTGCTAAGAGCTACTCCTGTATATAATAGATATTATAGCTACTTTGGGTAGCTCATGATCAATACAATAAATAAACCATAAAGAAATGTTTACACAACACTTCAATAAGATGGACAGAATAAGTTGTGAACAAACTTGGATCGCTATACTTTTAACCTTGATAGTATGTGAGGGTTTATGTTTTACTGGTCAGTGTCTAAAGCAAAGTATAAAAACATCTCAACCTTTGAACCTTGAACAATTCATTTGTAGATGCTACCTCAACACTTACTTTCTACAGGATTAGAAGTTAATAATAACACTTTTTTAATACCAATAATGATATTAAAATATAATAACAACTCCTTTTATAGTTCTGTATTAGATTTTATACGATTTTTAACAATAATTTATTAACGTAAAATCATTCATGACCTTTACCTGAGTAATTTTTTATTCCTACTCTTTAAGAGGAATATTGCAAGAATAGTTGAATAATTCTGTACTATGGTAAAATGTAACTACCACCTCTTATTCTCTATACCCATCTTATGGTAAAAATAATTATTATATACAAAACTCTATTGGAAAATTTTACTACAGCCACTTACCTTTTCACTCAGCTGTATTTTATCATTTTGATTATTTTTACGGAATACAAGCCAAAGAACCCATAAGAGTAATAAACCCTCCAACACCATGTGATAAAAGGGGACCTGAAAGAAAACTATATATTATTTTAGAAACATTAACATTTTGTTGCATGACTGATGCACATACTTCAGAAAAAGCTATAGGGTAAAAGTAGTAGCAAGTAAGTTTCAAGATTCTAACGGAAAAGAAAGCATGAATTTAAAAGAACTGAAAGCAATAACATAAAACTAATCAAACAAATTGCATCTCTAACGCATCATATGTAATACAAAACAATTATAATTTAATATTAAAAGTGTAGAGTACAAGCACATTTCAGTTAATAGTTTACTGACCTATAAAGGTTAGCTGTTGATAAAATACAAGTTTAGTAAAAGGTTAGGTAAGCTACAGATCTACTGGATGACTTAGTAGAGCTCTGTGACAAGCAAACTTTTTTTTTCTATTTTACACACTTATTTCTGTTGTTCATCAAGGATCTTAGATCCCACAGGAGTAAATAAATAAGCCTAACAATTAATTTCTTGTTTTGCAATTTTTTTATACGTTAATAATCAAAAAGTTGTGAATTTATAGATTGGTATTTATAAGCAACTTCTAGGTTAGGTATATAAAACTTAATTAAGGGCTTAGAAAATAAACAAATTTTATACCTACACAAAAATATACGGAATTTCAATTATCCTGGAGAACGAAAAGAACAAACCTGTGAATAATAGCATATCTCATTTAGGTTATGGAAGAAGTAAATCGGCATTACCTAACCATAAAATAATAATGGGGAATACCATTATCAATACTAAAGTGAAATAAATTAATAGAGCAGTATATCAACGACACAAATTAAAATTCGGTACCGATCATTATCTGTTCTAGTCGATAAAAAGTTACCATTACAATAAAAGTTGGTTCAAAGCAACATAGTAAACAAAACATAAAAGTAAACTTTAACATACACTAAAAGCATAAAATACATTACAGGGCAATACAGCATTAAAATGCTAAACTGAAATAATAACTGTTAAAAAAGGACTATAAAACTGTAAATAGCAAGTTCATTATTTATCATACATACCACCAAGAGGTTATATTGGTACTGAGCCATCAAATTAATTACTTACATCTCCAAATATATCATTTAAAACAGTTTTAGCAAAATTCATGGTAAATTCAAAAGATTAAAAATTGAATTAACATTTAACAGCAAAATAACGCAACGTAACTACTTAAAGAGCATCCCTAATGGAGTACTGCAGGTACAGGCGCCTGAACAATAGGCACCCTGCTAATCAAAACTCCGTTGGCCAGCCATTATGATATTCGATTCCATTCATTACAACAAAGATGTGAGGTCTGTTTTTTGTGTAAATGTAAGTTTGCATTTAAATAAATTTACTTCAGTAACTTAAATTATAAATTTTTCCACTTAAAAACTGCTCTTATTATTCAGAAATTGTATACACATTAATAGTAGTCAAATGAAAAAACTGTTATGGTTGGTTGGTATCATTGTTTTGTATTGTTTTTAAACTTATGAAGACGCACGAATTTTGAAGGTTAATTTAGAAGTCAGTACAGTAAATCACTTACAGTGTGATTCTGAGAAGTATTAAATTTTAAATTCTAAAAAAGGTATTTAATTCTGTTTTTGTGAAAATGTTCGCTCTCTCCAAATAATTAAAGTCAAATTATTACAAATATCTTGTTCAAACTTTGTTGTTACTGCATTACAAAAATTAAGCAGTTACTTGAAAAAAAAAGAAAATAGCTTCTGGTATTACTGAAAGAAAATAATGATAATTAGTAAAATAAAGTTACTATTTTTTGCTAAAATGGAGTCCGTTTATTTTATATTAATTCTGCTATACAAAATCAAAAAAGTAATTACACCTTCAGTTGGTGTAGTGATTAGAATGCTTAATTCTAAACCACCTAATCTCATGTTTAATTCTGGAAAGTCTGGTGTCTTTCACTATTTTTCCACCTCCTGAGGAAAATGAAGTTTATCCTTCTCATACTCCATATTAAAATATTCGGTACCAAAATTCAAGATTATAATAATAAAAAAAGTGGGTTTTATTCCTGGTTATGTTTTTAAGTTATAAAAATTAAAATTTTTAATTTATGTTACTTTCTGAAGGATTAAGTAAATTTTAAATATTTAAGATTGAGTCTCAGAATCTCTAGTTGAGACCTACCACTAATTTGAAGGCTTCTACTCTTATATGAATAATAATTTCTAAATCAAACTGAAGTAACAGAATATAATTAAATTTATTTTGACTGTTCACTATGAATACTTTAGTTCATTAGGTGCATGATTTCAATTTGTCCAATACACACAACCTTTTTTCTTAACTATAAATTTTTGGTTCGCAATGCTATCATTACTTCTCAACTATGCTACCTTTTTCTGAATAAGTTTAATAGAGCATTTGTTAATAATAAAAAAACCAATGAATTATTTTATTACCTAAATGCCATAACAAAAGAATCTATATAATTCCATAAAATGTGAAATGTGGCTATGTTAACTGACCAATAATGGTTACCGATTATGTGACGTGAATGACATGCTCTCAAAAATAATAGCCATTATCAAGAATTATACATTTTTCCCAGACTTGGGACTAAGGAAGCTGAAGAGTAAAGTAGTTTCCATCACCTTCTTCACTGAACTAAATATAGAATTGCTATCAGCATGACAAGCCTAATGAAATTCATATGGTATTCTGAACCACAATTCAAATTCTGTTGCCACAAGAACTGCCTATAAAATGAACATCTGGTTTCTCTTGTACCTCAGATGCTTTACTCCCATCACAGCTATAATAAATACTGGGACAATTAGCATAAAGGAACAAATCATTATTACACCATGAAACAATGCACTATGCACACTGCTTCAATTCATCAGGGGACCACACTGCGCATGCAAAGCATATCAAAGCAATTCAGATGTATTCTTCAGATTGATGGAGAAATTTTCTTATCAAAACAGTTACATCTTACAGTAATGGTTACTCTCAAATCAACATTTATGTACTACTTCAAAAACAAAATTACAAGTAAAATTTTTATAACAGCGCATTAATTACACTTCATTTAATATAAAAACTATTCTTTTCTAAATAAATGAACTGCAATATAATATCATCTACCTTAAATTTTATGTACTATTATTTAATATTTTTTAATAATAAATACACTGTTCAACTTAAAAATGGGCTGCTATTTACAGCAGGTGATTGCTTGGTATCAGTTTTTGTTAGCCAATTGGTTGTTTTGGTCTGAAGTAGATCTATTTTCCATTAAAGATTGGTAAGACCATAACCATAGTGGGGTTGGGCCACATGATTTTTGTTTGTCAGAATCTTAGGCCAGTCATTGGATAGAGGTACTTCTGTAATATGCATCATCAAAGAAGGAAACTGATGAATGAAGCTTTATACTGTATTAAACATTTTTATTTTCTGCGTTATTGTTGTTGGTTGAGATTTATCTGAAGAAAAATTGTATGAATTATGGAAACTTTATCTGAAAAATAAGCAAAATAGGCGATACCTTTTAAACTATACGGTGCAGTTTCAATGTTCCATAAATTCATAATTAGATTACATAAAATATCAGCATTTAAGAACCGTTTTTATTTGTCTTTATTTACAAAAAAAAAAAGAAAGTTTTAGTTGGTTCCCGTGTAGAAACCAATTTGTTTTTAACTGTCTTAGAAAAGATAATAATTTTTTCCCGCGTATTTAAAAAGCTATTGGTATCTCCATAGTTTTATCCATACAGCTGATAACCGGGTAGAAAAAGAGTTGTGGACGAAACAAAAGTTTCGATTAAAATTAATAGGAATATCTACCGTCTATTATAAAAGAGTAAATTGTTTCACGTAGCGTAGGATACAATAAAAGTCTAACACGTATCGACTCTACGATTTTAGACCTTTAAAATAAGACGGTAGAGATTCCTATTCATTTTAATCGAAACTTTTGTTTCCTCCACAACTCTTTTTCCATTTTATTTTTGATTGAAATTATTATTGTACATTTAATAATTTAATGTATATTATATAGTTAATAATGTTGTTAAAACAGATGATTCGATACATAACAAATTTCCTATCTGAGAGCTGAGATAGCAACTTTTTAAAAAATGGCTGCCAGCTGCCATGTAAATCGAGCATCGGAATTCTTTTAAATAATTAAACAACACATAAAATTCTTTTCTTTCTTAAATTAAAACAGTAATTATTTATATTATCTGTAAAAAAAAGTTGTGGAACGTTGAAATTCCATCGCTGGGAAAACAGTACTTTTTATGGTTAATTTTCCGTAAGTTCTGGAGACTTTCTTCAAATAGATTGCAACTCATATTTATAACCCTGAAAACAACAAAGTTTATTACGATATAAGACTTAATTCTTTTCCACCAAATTTTTTTTATTTTTTGTACCGTTCCACTAACATGTTCTATTTTATTCTGTGTAACATAAAGTAAGTTTCTAATCTAAAGATATAGTTGAAAGCTTAATTTCCTGTTTGTTACAGATATATTTTATTTGAGATAATGAAGATTTATTCAATCAATTAATATTATGATGAAGATTAAAATTAAGATCGATTAATCTGTTTTCAGTGTACAAAGGTTTTATAACTTTAAACAATACAATCAATAATAAGTTAAAATTTAAAATATTTAAATTACAAGGTTTTTTAACACGTAAGTCAAAGGTGAATGAAGGTAATTGAATACGTCAAATCAATTTTTTTTTCTGTAACTGAAGTTTAATTAATAAACATAATTAAAGTTGTTTTAATTTTGGCAGTTTGACAGAATTTGTGATACATCTACTCGTAATCGGAGATCTGTTATGTGTTAATGCAATGAGCGACATGATTTCAAATTATCTATATATATATATATTATTACGATTTGTAAAGGTTTCAAGAATTTGTTATATTTTCAAAGTAATGGTTATTTTCATATAGTTAACTTTATTTGACCTACCTATGAAGTTAAGTAGGGAAAAATATGATAATAATTTAGATTTGAAGTCAGACCTTGTAAGCGACTAGAGAGATTTACGAATCTAATATGACATGTTTCAATGAAGGTTCATTTACACAAATTTCTCTTGTTTTAAATTTTTGTTAAAGTTTAAGGAAGTACCTAGAACACGCGGTCAAACGTTTATTTTGCTTTGACTATTCGTTTTCTAATGAGTTTTAAAATCCCTTAAAAAAGAAACAAACTACAAGGCTTCTTTTTAAAGGAATTTGAGCATTTTAAAGAACTATTCAATTTTATCTTAACTCTTTAACGGTAGATTTAATGAATCTTTTTTTTTAAATAACTTATAGTTTTATTAAAACCCAATATAGAGAACGGTGAAGGATCTCTTCTATAAGTAGTTTTTTGGTCAATTCCGTTAAAAACTGGTTTTCTTACGTTAGTTTGGTGACGGTAGTTGAAAAACTCAATTCAAAAACCAAAGTCTAAATTAATATATTAACATAGTTTAACTTGATGTTCACAAAAGGAATTGTGGATGAGTGTATTTAAACCTACCACGCTGAGTCGAGTGGTGGATCTCGTACCGTGAGGACGTGCTATACTAGCTCTGCGATTATAGTGTTTTTTTTATTGGGTTTTTGGTTATATTCATTGATTTGGTGGTGTGGATTTGTTGGTGGTATATTGATTTTGGACGTGTGAAAATTTCTTGAGTTTTGGACTTTGGATTGTGCCTTTTTTTTCGATTTTTCTTATGGGGTTATTCCCATAAGAATAACATAGGAGTAATACACGTGGCTAGTGAAAAGACAA
>JAAAKQ030335041.1:0-26341 GCA_010016005.3 Zanna intricata
TTACTGCTATTACAGCATGTCGGTGACGCGAAATCACAAGATTTTACCCATCCAAAAAGTCAAACACGCATATGATAGTCGAATATATACAATGTATTAAGTGTATATATGCGAATACATGTGTACATGTATACGCATGTACAGCCGCTATACTACGTATCGCTAGCTGGCGCAAGAGCAATACGTCCCGAGCATGTCAAGGTCATCGGGGAGCAAACCCATAAGTATTTCCCCTACCAAAAATCGCTCAACGCGGTTAAAGAAGTTTTCACTTCAAAAATGCTAGTGATTTGTTGTTGCCTCACAATTACTGAAGAAATACTGCATTAATGCCTACAATTACTGGAAAAATACTGCGTTACTAGTATTTAGCAATGTTTTCTAAATTAAGGCAAACATTGGTGGGCGAGTGGCAGTTAATGTATTGAAGCTTTTTTTTTTTTTAAATTGATAACTATAAATTTTTTTCAGAGTGTTTTGTTGTTTTTTCCAGAATTTGCCATTTAGGTTGGATAATGTGAATCGTTTCACATTTTTTTGGTTCCTTTTTGTGCTTAGTGGCTATGGATTGTATTTTGTTACGTTCAGATATTCTGTTAAGAAACAAGCTGGAGGATCAGGATCATGGTGAGTTAAATTAGTAATGAGGAAGTATTGATTTTGATTCAGACTTTTCTACATTCATTTTTTTATTTTTAATATAAAAAAAGGAGAAAGTAAAAAAAAAAAAAAAAAATCGAGTACAGTTATAAATTACTAAAATCAATACTTCCTAACTGTATTTTTTTAATTTGTCTTTTTTTTGTATTAAAAATAAAAAAATTAAATGAATGTAGATAGATAGATATGTATCTAAAAAATTGTATCTCAAAAATGAATGTATATATCATATTTATATATATATATATATATATATATAAATTGTTGTAAATATATATTGTATATATATATATATATATATATAAATTTTTTTTTTTTTTGAAAATTTATTAAGGCTGTGGTAAAATGAATTTGTAAAATGAATCTATCTTGAGATTTTTTTTTTGTTGTAATTATTTGTAGATTAATTTATTCATGATATGTTTTATCATGTTGTAATCATAATACCAAAGTTAACAAATTTTGACATTTTTTATTTATTTGTTTCTCAAACCGATTATTAATTTTGTTAATATTTCACTGATTATTATATTTTACTCTGTTCAATGTTGTTTTTTTGTATATAAATTAAAAACAAAATTTTACAAGCGTTTTTTATAAAAAAATGAAAAATTTTCAAACCTGATTATTTAAAAAACTGGTTATCAATTAAAAGCGAAACAAAAAATTTTCATTTCATGTTGTTGGATATAGGTTTATAGGAAATTCATAGTTGCTGGACTTTTAAAATATCAGTTATCAATTTAAAGCAAAACAAAATTGCGTGTTGTTTGATCTAGGTTTATAGGAAATTCACAGGTACTGAACTTTTCAAATATCTTTCAGTATATAATCTGGAAGGAATGCTTTTAAAATTTTGTAAATAAACTGTTGAAAATTATGATATTGATGTTTGAACAACAAGGAAATTTGCATAGTACAAAATTTGTCAGGTGTATAATGTCAAGATTAAGTTGGCACATTAAAAGTACAATAAATAAATAATTAAGTTTAAATAATAATTAATAATAATTATAATAATTAATATAATTAATAATTAATATAATGATTATTAATATAATTAATAATTAATATAATTATTATAATTATAATAATTAATAAATAATTAAGTTTAAGTCTTATCATCTCTTTGAGATGGATTAATATTTGTCACTACTAATCTTGATTGTGGACTTAATCATATGAACAAACATTGTTTAATTTTGTTAATTAACAGGTTAATCTACAGGAATCTGTTAATTAAATTTGGCTATTGTCATTCATTGGAATGTTACTCATCCCTTCAATTTTTGATTTCCCAAGGACGTATTCCATTTGTCTTTAAGGTATTAGAAAGAATTTAAACATAAAAATACTAAATAAAAAACGTGAAAAAGATTAAACAGGTAAATTTATTAGAACATTTATGACATGATGGTATTGGCATAGTAAACTAAATCTAAACACAAAATGGTATGATATTAGGTGGAAAAGAGGTTAAGATATAAGATAGGAGGAAAATTACTAAGGTAGATTTATAATTGATGCCTGACTTGCACAGCAGAATAAGCAGGGTAGAAGTTAAACTTAGTGTTTAGAGAGCTGAAATATGGGTGACATCGTATGAGGCGAGTTTATTTTTGGTGAAGGCTTGATGAATGGAAAGAAAGAATAGAAGAGGAAGGAAGATTTCATAATTTCAACTTATGAATGTGGTTGTGGGAAATGCAGAAACAGAGGTTAGCAAAGGATAAGAACAAGTTGTAGAGCAGCAGCCATAACAGACTTACTACTTACTTCCTTAGCTGTGGCTGTACAAATCTCAGTTGATTCTTCACCTTGTGTACCACCTCTTCCACTCTCTCTATCCCCAGATGAATGTCTGCACCCAGCTGCTGCCCTTTAGCACTTTGGAAGACCATCACCTCTACCCTGGTCTTCCCAACAGGCATGTTTCCCTCCTGGTGTGGCTTTTATTACTTCCAATAATCTTGTTCCTTGCTGCCTTCTCAATTTTTCAATACATGCCCCATCCAACTTATTCATTTTGCTTTTATATTTTATATAAATCCATTTTTCTTTCTCTTCCATATATCAGAATAGGTTGGATAATTGTTTTGTACAACTGTATTTTGGTCTTGTGTAATAATAATGGCTGACATTACTTTTCTACATGCACTCAGACATCTATTTCCTTTTGCTAGTTTTTTCTGAAGTTCATCATCTGAGTTACTTTTGTGACTTTCACATTTCTGTTTGTCCTGTCCTGCATTCCTTCCAAAATGAATTTCACATTTAGTCCCATACTTCTTGCTTCTCTGAAATATTTCGGTTAAAAAGAATAACTTTTCTCCCTTTCTAAGCCAATATACTCAGATCTATTCCTAGCTTAACACCTCTCTTCTGTACTTTTTTCTGTAGACATTCTTCCAGTGCTAAATTAAAAAGGATAGGGGAAATACTTACTCTGGTGTTTAATGTGAAGTCCTCAGATACTCCTCCCTCCACTCTGACCTTTGCTTTTGAGTCCCTTGTACACATTTCTGTGAGTTTTTATTATATTTAATTTCTTCTGTCAACGCTGTCGTAGGCCTTTCTATTTCTAAAATTAATGAATATTGCACCAAAGTCTTTGATAAATTCCCAATACTTTGAAATCACTTGTTTTAATAGAAAAACCTGTTAATTTAGTTAATATGAGGATTTTGGATAGCACTTGATCGTGTTTAATAAAAATATTCCTTTGCAATTTGAACATATTTGCAAATCACCTTTCTTGTGCAAAGTTACAATCATTGCCACCTTCCACTCATCTGGAATTCTTTCCTGTTCCCATACCATTATTAATTTATGGAACTCTTCTATTAGCTGCTTTCCTCCACTTTTGATAATTTCTGTTGTGATGTCATCCTCGCCAGGGGATTTATTAGCCTTGAGTACCTTTATTGCGCTTTCTATCTCCTCCACCGAAGGAGGTAATACGTGTGGTTGAACATTATATTTCATGTCTTCCTGTCTAGTACCATTTTCAACTGGTTCACAATTTAATAGATCTTAATACTCTTAGTGTACTTTATTTCTCCATTATGATGTTACCATTTTTGTCTAAATCCTCAGAGAATTCCCTTTGAAGTATCTCATAGTTATATAAAAATCCCTAGTATTATTGTTCTATCATCCTCTGCTTTTGAGTTTTTTGTTTATGTACTCTTAAGTAGCTGTCAATATTATGACACAAATAGATAAACAAAATATTGCTCTCTTAATTGTTCTGCCTCTTTCTGGCTTCTGATCCTCTTTCCTAGCCATTTCTATCCTCCTGGATATTAAGTTTTGACATTCTTCTGTGAACCATGATTTTCTAAGCCTCTTCTCTTTTCGCACACTTCTTTAAGTGTCATTTACCACTTCTTTACTATTTGTGCTTCCTTGCAACCTTTGTTTATTTCTTCTTCCAATGCTTAGAATTTATTCTGTTATTCTGTAATTTCAATTGAAATTCTTCTGACTGCTGGTTTTTTCCATTTTTAAGACATCTTTTTTTTGCCGCTGTTCTTTTCATATTGATCCTTTGCCTGACTGTTATTACAAGGTAGTGGTCAGTATCGTATTAAGCGCTTCTAATACTTCTTCGTACATTCATAACTCTACTTAACGTGCCTATTATTCACCAGAACATGGCCAATTTGATTCATAGTTTTCCTTGTTTGGTGACACCTCCATTTTCATGTTCACTGCATTTGCAAAAGAATTCTTACACCATTTTTATTTGTCATTTCATGCAAACTGTAGATTTCCTGTTGCCTCTTTCTTATCATAGTTTGGAAAATTATTCGCTTCTTCCATCATTTCATAAAAGAAATCCTTGTCTTCCTCTTTCATGTTTTGATTCTTTTGCATAAAGCTTATCACATTTTCACCTATCATCCTGTTTACAGCAAAACCCACCCATCGATAGCATTTTCCATTTTCACTCGCTCCATTTCACTCCTCAACAGAATCAACCCTTCCAGACCAAACACCTTCACTTCTTCACTGCTGGGGCTGGCAGTTTAGTACTTCAGTTACCGACGAGACAGAGAAGCTATATTAATCAATATTTTCTCTTTTGAAATTGTCTCATTGATTGTGATATAGATAAAATATATAACTATATTTGTTTTGTTTTAATTTGTATTTTCTGATTGTTTCAGAGTTATTTGATGAAAGAGAAGAATTTATTAAAGTTACACTTCTGTACTTCTGTTTTTTGTTAATTGTTTATTTGTTAAAAAAAAAGTCAATAAAAATGTTACACAGTTGAATTTATCTGTTCGTCTATTATATAATTCTGGGGGGTTTTTCTTAAGGAAATCTGAGGGAATATCCAGACTAAAAGCAGTTTGTTTTTAGCATATATAATCTCCCAAGGGGAGATTAATATATGCTATATTAATATATCCTCAAGATATCCAGACTAAAAGCAATTTGTTTTAGCATATATTTAATATCTTGAGGGTAAATGTACCTTTACAAAAAAGGTCAGAGTAAAGGTCAGTGTAAAGGTCAATAAAAAGAATAAAAAATCAATAAAAAAGAATCTAAGGGGACCCTCAAGATATCCAGACTAAAAGCAATCTCCTGAGCCTTTACATTTTGATGTATCTTAATGCTGGAACATTATGAAATATTTTAGCATATACTCTTATTTCTCCTGAGACTTTACAAAAATGCATGCAATCCTACGGGTATATTTAGATGTATTTTTAATATGGGAATATTTTGATGATTTGGACAGTGATGAGAATGTTTGGTAGATGTATTTTTAATATGGGAATATTTTGATGATTTGGATTGATGATTTGGACAGTGATGAGAATGTTTGGTAGATGTATTTAATGTGGGACTATTTTGATGATTTGGCTGGTACTTTCTTGTTACAATATAAAGTTACTTTCTTACACCTTCATTCAGTATTCTTAAGTATGAAATAAGAACCATTATTGCACTTAATTTCCTGATTTATTTATTTTCAAATTTTGACTACATAGGTACATAATAATAGATACATTAATATAAATGTTTTAAAATTCAATTAATATAAATGTTTTAAAATTCACTCTTCACTCTTTGCCTCAGTCTCATTTTCAATTATATCTAATGGTGGACAGAGAAAATGTCTTACATTACGCGGCATGACATAACCATTTTGCTTGCCAGCACATTGCTTCATATATTTAACTACAGCTGAAATTTGAGATTCTGGTACTTTTGACCCGATTCCAGGAATGTGTACAAAAGAATTTTCAAAATTTTCTGGTTCAGAAGTTATAGATTCGATTTCTTCAGTAGGAAATATTTCAAAAATACTTACTGTATCTACTTCTTTTTTTTCTTTACCTTTCATTTTATCTAAGTCTGATTCAAATGATTCTTTAAAAGTCTTGTCTGATTCTTTTTCTTCAATTTGTCCCACCTGTGTTTCTGTTTCTGGTTCGACGATGTCACTTGCTTCTGTAATTAATGCCTTCTTTCTTTTAATTAACTTTTTTATTTTTTTCTTTACTTTTCTCTTTTCACCATTTTCATCTTCTTCAGAGACTTCTTCTTCGATTTCTTCTTCAACCCATTCTTCATCATCTTCCAGTTCAGTTAAATCTGGCTTCGCTAAAAGATTTATGTCCAATATAATACTTTCAGATGAACTAGATTCAACATAATCCTCTTCATTTATGAATTCATCTTCACGATCATCTTCATCTTCCTGTTCTTCTTCTGTACCACCTTCTATTTCTTCCATTTCTCCAGCTTCATTAATTTTAAAATCTTTCTTTTTTCTTTTCCCTGGTTTACTCCTTACTATTCCTGGTTCTGTTAACAGAAATAGAAATGTGAATGCTATTTAAGAAGTAAGTTTTTACACATGCATTTATTGCCTGAAAATAGCCTAACAATGGTAGTTTACAACACAGTTTATTGAACCTTTTCGGAAGGTGTTAGAAGAGAGCCTCTCTGTGGATCTTTACAAAGATCCACAGAGATCCCTATAGGTTGCTTGAAGACCTTGAAAAAGGGCACCAATAAAAAACTACATTGTGAAGCCGATCTGATCTGCCTTTAAGTTATGATATCTGGGAATACCTTGCATTGCTCTAGTTGGGAATAAAATCCTTAAAAATTTCATAAATTTTAAAAATGAAATTTTAAATGATTAAAACTGGATTTTAGCCATAAAAAAATACTAGCTAATAAAAGGAATACTATATTTATTAGCTGTATAAAAAAAGAAACCTTATAACTGTATAAAACCTTATTATAGTAATAACTAATCTCAGCATTCCAGTCTCTAGGTAATGAATAAATACCAAAGAAATGCAAAAGCAGTAGACTTCATATATTTTTAAACGTCTTTGGAGATTGTTACCAGATTTCATTTGCTACTTACATTACTGGTGATTACTGGTGACTGTGCTGATAACGACAACAGTTATGTTTGTGTGGTTAAAAATATATTTGGTCTGTTGATGTATTTAAATTTTGTTTGTCCAATTTAGTATATTTGCAGATTTCATATGGTTCAAGTGTATAGAAAGTGGTTTAATTACAAATCTGAACATTGTTGAATAATGCAGAACTTATATAACTAAATTTTTGAAAATTAAATAGAACAATCAACACACAGACATCCCAAAGAAGTATTCATTCCAGTCATTTTATCAAGTGACTGGGATATATTACTTTTCTTGTTTCTGCTTTCAGTTTAACCATGCCTGCTTTGCATCAAAAGGAATAAAGAACACTGATCTGATTTCTTTAGTAAGAAGTATGCCAGAGACTGAAATTTATCAGAAGCTTACTACACAACTCTGGGAGAGTGCTCTCCATATAGAAGGGCGAGTAGATTAGAAAGTTTAAAAATGGCTGGGGAATCATAGTTCACAAAGAAATAGCAGGACGCCTGTTAATCTCCACCTCTTGACTGAAAAATTAAACATGTTAGAGAACTTGAACTGACAAGTTACCGTCGACAATGTACCTACAAATATTAGTCATGGTTCTGCCTATCAAATCATTCACAATGTGTTTGATTTTGATAAAGTCTGTGCTGGTGCTTAACAACAGTACACACCCAGACATTACTTGTACTCACTTGCACACCCTTTGAAACCCATTACTTGGGGGATTCAAAGTGCTGAAGGTCCCTTCCTATAGCATACATCTTAACTCTTTCTACTATAATCTCTTTGGATCGCAAAGATGCAAGATTTTCTATACACAATAATTGCAGGAAGTGGGTGCGTTAATGAGTTTGTGGAATGCTGGACTAAGAGCATTGAAAAAGAAGGTGGCTATCTGGAAAAATGGTGTTTGGTTTAATTCCTAAATGTGTGGTTTAATTCCTAAAAAAATAGTGTGGATTACCTTTATCACCAACTTCTGCTTTATCAAGATAGTTTTTGTTTGTTTCTTCATCTAATGTTTTATCTTCTGCTGCTAAACCACCAGTTTCATCAACACTAGATTTTTTTTTAATTTCATCTATCTCTTTTTGATCTTCACTAACTGTTTTTATTTCTTCACTAACTGTTTTCATTTCTTCACTAACTGTTTTCATTTCTTCACTAGCTGCTTTCATGTCCGTTTCCATTTCTGATTCACCTTCTTTCTCTTTAACAGAAAATGCAGACTCTTCTTTATCTATGGTTTCTTCTATTTTTTTAGAATCCTGCTCATCTTCACTTAAGTTCTCATCTTTCTGTTTTTCTTCTACTTCTTCTTTTTTATCAGGCAATTCTTCAACTGATTGATCTGTAAATTTTGTTATCCCCATTTCGATTTCTTCTAAATCTATTTTTGCTTCTATTTCAATTTTTGTTTCAGTTTCAATCTTTAATTCCTGCAAACAAAAAAAAAATTATAAAGTTTTTTTGAAATATCCTGTTTTAACTGCAGTTATTTTGTTTAGTTTCAATGTGTACTTGATTTCTAAAAAGAAAAAAAAGTGAAAATCATTTCAGTTCTTTACATTTAATATCCAAAATATATTAAACATTTATTGTTCTTTTCTACTTTCCTTATTCGTGGCAATTAAATTAAAAAAAAGTGGAAGGAATTATGAATAAAACATATTTTGTTCTTCTAAAAGTACAATGTCGATGTTTTAAGTGTATGTACCTTTTAAGGGACTCTTAATATAGAGTAACAAATTTTGGCTATTTTTACATATGAATCAATGTCTTTAAAACAAATAGTTAACAACTGAAATTTGATCAACTCAAAATTGAAATGTTGGCCAATTAAATTTTATTTAAACTAACACAATGTTCTTTAACATCCTTACACTTTAATCATGAATACAATAAAACAAAAATTGTAGACCATTGAAATTGGCCTTTTAAGAAATTATGGTAACTTTATATGCATAATTTTAAATTGGGTTTTCTTAAATTTCCAATCGCATTAATAATGGTGAAATGAACAATTTAATTTACGAAAAACTTTCTTTTATGCTTTTTTTTGTGTTAATTTTGTTTGTAAATTATTAAGTTAATATTTATTTCTTGTTAAAACTGAACGTAATTTATACATTGTATTATCTATTGAATTTTAGTGTGCATAAAAAAGAATGACCCTTTCTAAAACATTATATATTTAAGTGTGCATCCTTGAGTTCAAATACCGGTCGTGAGATGGTATAAACAATATGGCGTTTATATAACACGTTCTACATTATATATCTACGTGTTGATTTCATATTTTACAATCTAGCAAGTCAGAGTGCGTAATAATATTACCTCCATATCAGGCATCAGGCCATTCTGATTACAACTGGTAGAAGCTCTCATTGTAATTGACAAAATAGTGAATATTTTTACGATAAGCTCTTTTTAATGATAAAACAAAATTTAATTTATGCAGCAAAGTTTACATTACAATGTTCTCATACGGAGATTTGAGAATCTTCATGAGATTCACCAAAAGTAAATGTTTTTTGTGTGGTTTCGTCTACAAAAATTTGTGGAATTTTCTTTTTTTTTAAGGAAATCCAATAAATGTGGCATTCTTATCTAAAGATGTTGCAGGACTGGCTTTCTCCACAACTAAGTGAAGATGGGACTTCGCCAAATCGGCATAACAGAGTTTGTCGGTTTCTAATTGAAATATTGCTACAACTGATAAAGCGTATGGGAGTTTAAGGGCTTGTTACTATGCTCTTGACTCCCAAGATCCCCAGACATTAAACCTAGTGATTTTTTTTCTTGTAGGATTATGTAAAACAAAGTGTTGTTTTTTTTAATTCACCTTTACCTACTGATTTGGATGAGGTGAAAACCAGGAATACAGCTTAACTTCTGTAACAGAAAACTGACAACATATTGCGGAAGAATTCAGTTATTGTCATGATTGACAATTGTTATTTGTGCAGGGAATTGACGGCATGTAGCACATTTATGACTTGGTAAGTGAAACTTTACATATTTTTTAATAGGGTCGTAATTTGTCTTGTAACTGCAACACATTTTTATTGTTTGAAATCGAGTAATTCTTTTTTATGCATATATTCGTTGGTTCTAGTGAATGAATGTAAAATAAATTACATCAGATTCAGTATATCCAGGTGTTGTTGGTTCTTGTTCAACATTTTCAAATGTAGCTAATCCTTGATCTGACAGTAAACCTTCTTGTGAAGGTTGTGGTGATTTAATTTTAGGTTTCAAAGGCGGTTCAATATCTTCCCATACCATTAGTCCTGCTTCAGAATCTTTTGCCTCAGGTACGATTGATATGGACATTTTTTCTGAAATTGAATAAAATTTTTAAGTAATTAAATTAAATGAACATGCTAAAAAAAGCATACTTTAAAATTCAAAATTTGAAGTGCTAGTACTCATAAATGGAATAGAAAGAGTTACACTACTCTCCTCTTCAACATTGTATTAATACTAAGAATGCATCGGTTATTAAAATATAAACAGATATTAGCGTAATCAAAAACTGTTCATAAACTGGTAAACTAACTGTATCATTCTTTGAACACGTTTCTTGAATGAATTGTGTTTATCAGCTAGCTCGTGTGACGCTCGTTTTTTCTAAGTTGACTCCTCGTTCAAGAGTTAAGAAGCTTCAATAATTTATATTTTTTTATTGGCTTGACAAAATGTAATTCGATTTGTGCAAAAAACTACCTTAAAAAATGACACTTTAATTTCACAAATAACAAAATGTAATTAAAAATCAATGTATAGGCTGTACAAATTAATTTGTAAGCCTAGTAATCAGTTCAAATTATCAGACTTTAAGAAAAAGAAACCTGTAATAGCTGATTTGGATTTGTTAGAATATAAAACTTTTTATACTTGGGTAAATCCTTAGGTTATTATACTGTATTCAAGTTTAGTTAATGGTAGCAGTTTACATAACTTTGTCATGGGCTTGTTTATTCGTTTTTGTTTTTAACTCAAATCTAGTTATGGAGGGATGAAAGTGCTTAGGCCAGCTGTACCTATAAACTGCAGAGGTTCCTGAGAACATAAAAGAGCGTTTAAGAGAGTAAAAATGTATATTTAATGTTTTAAATTAAGAATCACACTGAAAAATATTTACAGAATTGTTAGATAATCTTTGTTGATGAAATAAAAGATCGCTTACACACTTTCTTTCAGGCCAAACAAAAGTTTAATTCAACAAAAGTTGATGAATTATTCCTCTTGAAACATTCTGTCACATAACTGTCTCATGATTTCAGAATGTTACTTTGGCGACGAGTTCCTTTCTGTGAATAGAAGTTGAACGTACAGATCTATCGTTCTAGTTCAGGCTTCGGTTACCACTTTCAAACAATGGCTTAATGTTTCTGCGTTAGAGGAAATGTATCTCCAAACGCTTGCACAGATTCAGATTCACTTTTTGTGGGTTAAAGTAGATTTTGATGTTTCCTCTCTGATCCGTAGCATTAACCTGAAAACAGTTTCCTCGCTGCCAATATGACATCCGTAGCATTAATCTGAAAACAGTTTCCTCGCTGCCAATATGACATGAAAATATCTTTTAGCCTAGGACACACAGTGTTTCTAAACTCTACGATTGCTTGCAAAAAAAAAAAAAAAAACGCTTGCTAACGCAAATTTTGAATTTTTTTAAAATCAAATATTACGTCAAAAAAATGTGATGTGTACACCGCATGACTTAGCTTGTACGAAAATCCAAAAATAATACGATGTTAATAATCAGATGTTACACCAGATCATACACATATGTAATAATGCCTATTAAATTATATATACACATTTTTAAAAGTACATAAAATTTTATTTCACTAATAACTTCTGATTTTTTGTCATTTTTTATTGTTATTATTGGATTATTATTCATTGTAAAAATCTTTTTCCAATCTCTGGTTAATAATTATTAATAAATCAATATATTTAAATTAATAAAAGGAGAAATAAAGTCTGACTTAAACCGATACGGCTTCCCTTGTAAGATCCAAATGTTTCATTAAATATTTCATTATTTCGATTGCAATCTAAAGGAGAGGTGCACAACACTGTATGTTAACAAGAGTGAGTTTTAAATCCAAAATTTCAGCATCCTACAGCCACTTTTTGAGTTATGCGAGATACATACATACAGACATACAGCCGTCACGCTGAAACTAGTCAAAATGTTTTCAGTGATGGTCAAAATGGATATTTCCGTTGAAATATGAAAACAGAAATTTTTCGCCTTTACTTTGTATAAGGAAATAAAAATGTTTCTGTTTTGTAAAGTAGAGAGATCTGATTATATATTGTACTGATTTCATTAAGAAAAACACTTTTTCACCTGCCTATGAAAATTGTGAAACGATAAAATTTTCCATTAAATTGCTAATATCTAAAGAAAGTCCATTCGACTTTAAAATGAAATGAATGAAATACTAAAATAATAAATAGTCTATTTTTTTAAATGTTATTTTTTCTACGAGTCGCATAGAACACCACGATTTGGTCGGCGACTCGAAATTTGCTTCCTAAAAAATTATGCTCCAACGTTTGATACTTTCAGTCAAATACTTATCGCTTACCGGTTAGAGCTTGGATAAATTTACCTAAAAATCTATTTAAACTTAGAGTAGCGCAGCGGTAAAAACAATCAGAACAACTAAGTAAGTTGTTGCTGAGCATTAAACAAGATCGATGCATAAATATTTAAAAAACAAACCTTCTGTTTAATATCATTAAGACTCTGGGTGCACAAAGTACAGGTGATTATGTAATAATGTAACCGGACGCTTGCTGTAGAAGACACACTTTGTGATGATTCCGGTCGCCATAACACCCCTTCCGTTCCTAGCCCTGATGGGCTTTACCGGAGCTTCTAACTGATTACTTCTCACAGTCACCGGCCAGACTCGGTCGGCATGCCACCGATGCAAACGCCTCTGTTGATATTTACATCAGTGAATTTTAACTCAGCCGTTGCCTTCGCTGTAGGCTTCTATCAACGTCACTCTATAAACTAACTACTAAAATTATATTTTATAAAGATATGTATGTATTTGAAAGATTTTACTAAACAGATTTTCATGTACTATACATAATCACATTTGTAGCACAGTCTACAACATTGCTGATGAAAGAAAGAATCGGATAATAATTTTAAAAGACCATAGCCTATGAAAAATTTTTTTCTAAATACGTAAAGGTGATTTGTGATCCCGTGAAGTGTGAAGAAAGAAGGATAATTCGATTTTTAATGGCAAAATACAATTCGGTGGCTGAAATTCTACAGCCAAATTTATGATGTTTACGAGCTGAATATTATATGAGTGACGCTAAAGGGTGATGCCGTTCGTTTTGAGAAAGGAAAACGATTATTCATGAAGAAGAATGTGTAGCGCCCGACTGCCGGTGATAACGGATGATTTGATTGAAAAATTTGAACAAATTCGAGAAACCGGCGCATCATCGCATCGCGTCACAATTTTCTTTGATTTTGTTACTGAAATATTGATATAAAAAATCATGTATCAAATGGATGCCGAAGGTAGTTGAGAAAATGAACACACTTGAGGAAAAACTTGCTGCAGAGCATGAATTTTTGCGTTGTTACGAAAATTGAGGTGATGACTCGTTTGATACCATCGTTATCGGAGATGAAACCTCTATTTCTTATTCGAACGTAGAAACAAAGCAGAAAATTAATGCGATGGTGGCATTCTACATCTCCTGGACGAAGAAGTTTAAACAAAAAATTTCGATAAAGAAGCTTGTAGCTACTTTTATTTGGGACAAAAAGGATATGCTTGTCGAATTTGGTAATCGCCTAACTACTGTGAATGTCGATACGTATAGTAAAATGTTAAAAATCGTAGAACTATAAAAACGAACGACGCAGGATAATATTCCCGCGGGATTTTGTTTTTGGATGAAATGCCCGGACGCACAAGTCAAATCAGGCAGCGAGGAGATTGAAAAATCTTCTTCTATCATTTACAATCACCATATAGCCCTTCGCTCTCGGTGATTATTTTCTTTTTCTTTACATTAAACAGCGGATTACATCACAAAGATTTGATGATGATGAATGACGACGAATTGAAAAATGGCGGTAGCGGTGGTTTAAATCATTGGTTGGGGGGGGGGAATGGGGAGGGGAGTGAAGGGGTCGAGTCGTAGCAACGATTAGGGCCGGAGAGGCAGCCTTCCTGCCTCTCCGCCTTGGCGAAACCGCACACAAGAGTAAGTAAGTTGGGGTGCCTCTGATGATGGAATGAGGGACCCTCAAGGTGAGAGGATGAACGGATTGCGGTGAAGAACATGCAAAATGCATGTCCGTATCCATATAGCATAGGACCAGGAAGGTCAGCTCTCCCAAGGAGAGTCATTTTGGCTGATCAGATGGAGTGGTCGGAAGGATCCAACGATACAGCGAGACCCCGAAGGATGGTCTCTGGATGAAGGTGTGGTAACCCACCGGGTTGGTCTAGTGGTTAACGCGACATCGCAAATCAGCTGATTTCAAAGTCAAGAGTTCTAAAGTTTAAATCCTAGTAAAGGTAAAAATTTTTATACTGATTTGAATACTAGATCGTGGATACCGGTGTTCTTTGATGGTTGGGTTTCAATTAACCAGACTTCTCAGGAGTGGTCGACCTGAGATTGTACAAGACTAGTGATACCTTACGGTAGTTCCGGAGGCTAAACAGATAAAGATAAGGATGAAGGTGTGGTAGGGTGGGGCAATCTGCTGCCACGGCACTAGGGGGCGGGCGACTGATGTAATGCTTAACAGCAGTTCATCAACAGAGGAATTAATTTCTTCAAGAGGAAATGAAGAACCTGGTGAAATGCTGTGAAACTGTATTGAAAGGCAGCTTTGTAGAAAAGTAGTAAATAAATGCTTTTATGTGTATATAATAAAGTTTGTTCATATTTTACAGTTTTGTTTTTATTTCAAAACCAATCTTCCTTTAAAAACACTTTTTAATATCTTACTTACTTTTTAATCTAATTTCCACAAATAATATTCTAATGAAGCAGAAATCTCTACAAAAAATATTAAAAATTAGAGAAAAAACAATAATAAAGCGGCCCAGTAGCAAGTAAAATATATAATATCAAGTTTTATAATAATTATACTCTGCTGCTTGGGATGTTATTTGCTGGTGTGTATATTAAAAAACTTCTAGTTAAATTACTTGTATCGGTTAAAAATAAAATATTATACCTTCATCTCTTTGAGAATCTGTCGTAAAACTTAACGAAGTAGTAGGTTTTGCATGAATCAAAGGTGATAGTGTGCAAGACTGAACAGTTGAAGAACCTTTATAGTGAAGAGTTTGCAGCTCATCATTTTCATCAGGCTTTACGAGTCCACAATTTAAACGTGCAAGGAACTTGTATAACACCAAAAATATTTCAACCTCTATTGTTGCTGGACCACCTTCTGCATCATTCGTCAATAATTCACAAAGAAGTATCATAGTTTGTGTCAGAGACTTTTATTTTTCATTGAAATAATCCATTATGTTCATGTAAAAAGAAAAGAGGCAAGTGTAAACAAAACTATTCATTTTTAATGACATGTAAGTACAGTTACCAGGGGAAAGACCATTTGATTGTTACAAATGCTAAAAGATTTTACAATGAATATCTGTAATTTGAAAGAGAGATATCCTCTGCAGGGGGCAGCTGCAGTTTTACCTCCAACCATTCCTACTGTATCTAGATACTTTCTGTAGTGATAGTTGTCTTTCCTGCTTGAAAGATCCTTACAACTCTACAATGATGCCTCTGTAGTAGAGGCAGCATCAAAATTTTTAATTGGTACCTAATACAATTGAATTGATCACAACAAATCCAACAACAACGTACACAATTAAATTTTCCTAATGTTCTTGTATGCAATTAATTTTCCTATTTTGTCTGTTAGTGGCAGGTATGCTAAAAAAAAGACTATTGTACGTTTTACACAAGTCTTGACCAGAATTAATTCTTGAGAGTTATTTTAAATCTCAATAATTTTTAAAATGCCAAGTACTTACTAAACCCGGAAATAAACAATTTCATGTATAGATGCTTGTTTAAGAGAAACCGTAAATGTAGATAAAAAAAAAAAAGAATGTTTGACCAGCCAACTGTTTTAAATTAATATTTAAAATGTGTCCATGCATTCTTTGAACGATTACCTGAAGCCAATAAGAACGCTATTTCAGCAGATCGAAAATTTATACAAAAGTGTCCGCATAGACACTCAGAAATGACAAGTATGTTCAGTGTTCCAGTAGTGTAGAAATTACAAGGGAACGGATCACGAAAAAGATTCAATTTTTACAATTACAAACAATTTTGTGGGCAATCAGTTGTGAAGTGATGAGCCATAGGTTCATCTAAGTGGGTATATAAATAGCCAGAATAACTGATATTGGAATGCAGAGAACGCACGTTTTCTACGAGACTACTTACATTCAGAAAATATCAGGTTGGTCGCGATTTCTTGGACGAGAATAGCGGGCACAGTATATTTCACAGAAACTAACATCTGAACGTTACCAGCAGATTATAATTAATTTACTTCTTAGGGCTACGAGAAGCTGAAGGCGATTGCTGGCAGGCGTTTTTGCCGCCGTAGGCAAACCCAAAAAATGCTGCTCCCCCAAGCTTCAAAAAAAAAAAAAAAAAAATTGTAATGTTTCAGAAAAAACAGAGAATTTGGCCCAGAACAGGCCCCTCTCTACCAGAAAATTACATATAATTAAGACACTAATACTATTAAAGATTTACAGAAAACTCTTTTAATGAAAAACAGAATTTACATTTTTAATGAGCTTATGACTACGATCTTACAAACTATAACTAGTACCTACTATTTTCAGAGATGACTTAAATATAGTTTTAAAACAATAAACAAAACTAGTACAATACTAATAAACAGTAAATATATTATTTTCAAGATTCAAGTAATCGAAATATATTTTTGTTGGTCGTAATTAATATTTTCTTTGCACTCTAGTTTAGGCGATTTTACTGCCTTAGACAATTGTCTATTTTGCTCTAGAGCTGGAAAGGCCCAAGGCGGTCCTATTGGGAGATTGTTAAAAAGTAAATTTTTAAATCGTAAGAAGCAAACTTAGCCCATCAAAGAGAACTGGTAGAAAATCTTGGATGTCAGAGGATATATATTGCAGCTAATGGATAAGCGAAGAAAGTGTAAGAATGCTAGTGATGAAGAGGATAAAGGAATATTTTATTTAAGAAATACAATAAATAGGAAGTACAAGTTAGCAAAAGAAGAGTGGATTAAAGAAAAGTGTTCAGAAGTGGAAAGAGAAATGATCATTGATAAAATAGACAGAGGTTACAGGAAAGTTAAGAGAATTTTGGGGTACATAAATTAAAATCTAATAATGTGTTAAATAAAGATGATACACCAATTTGTAATAATAACAAAAGGTTGATAGGTTATGGGTATACTGAAGAGTTATATAAAGGAAATTAATTAGAAACTGGTATTGTAGAGGAAGAAGAGCAAGTCAAAGAGGATGATAAGGGAAATACAATACTGAGATCTAATTTAATAGAGAAATAAAGGATCTGAATGGTAGAAATGGGATTTCCTGGGATAGATGACGTACCAACAGAATTAATATGCAGCATGGGTGAGGAAGCAATAGATAAAGATTATACAAATTGGTCTGTAATATTTACGAAAAAAGGGGAATTTTCATCAGACTTCAAAAAGAATGTAATTGTCATGATACCAAAGAAAGGCAGGGACAGATAAATGTGAAGAATACAGAAAAATTGGCTCAACTGCAAGTAATGCATCAAAAAATTTTAATGAAAATTCTTTACAGAAGAGTTGAGAGGAGAACGGAAGCAGTGTTAGGAGAAGACCAATTTGGTTTCAGGAAAAGTATAGGGGACAAGGGAAGCAATTTTAATAGTAGAAAATATATATCAAAATATTTATATACTGTTAATACGTAATATATAGTGATATACATATATATGCTCAAACATTTGGTGAGAATTTTCATTTACTCATATGATGTTTCATCTATCTGGGCATGTTACATCCAGAAAATGAAATCATGCCACATCTGACATGAAGTACTCCATTGACAATGTTTTTGAGAAGCCAGTTGCCATAATTAAGATGTTTCAGTTTGTTTGTTCTCTAAGTTGTTGCACAACATGATTTAAAATTTAAGTCATGAAGATTTTACATCTAGATGTGTATTTTATAACACTTTTTTGTGATAACTTTCTAATAGATTTTTTTGATTCTTCGATTATTGGCTATAGCCTCCGGGATCCTAAGAACGCTCACCTGTTTTATTATGTATTTGAGACAGTCTCCACTGTGTATGTTACACTGCTTGGATATTGGCATTCAGAATTTTTTCCGCAAATATTTGACATGATTCTTGAAAGGATCCGGCATGTACTTAAGTTCCCACTATAGCACAATCATTTCCTGGCTCAAATAAGGCATTTTAGAAAAATGCAATGGCAAAGAAACTATACTGCACTGAACCTTGAATGTTTTACAACTGATAACGATAGATGAGAGTAGTTAACATTTACAATCAACAGAAGAGTTAGTAGTAACAGCGTTAAAGGGGAACTCAAATAACTGCAGTTGGAGCCGGTTTAGTTTAACAGTTTCCACAGAGCTTATGTCACCTGGTATAACCCTGAAATGTTTTCTTATTTAGTTCTTATGTTATTATATTAAGAATATGTTGCTGAAACATGTCCTTAAGACAAAGATACCTGCCAGGTTAGAAGAATAATATGCTATAACTCACATACACACACACACTCATACATGCGCATGCATGAACACATACAATACACTGGTATGTATATGTATATATATATATATATATATATATTCACCAGTTAATTATTATTTCCTTCCATTTATACACACACACCCCCCCCCCACCCACACACACACACCTATACAGATTTTTATCTATCTGTCTATATATATATATATATATATATATTTTTTTTATTATTTACTTACAGGACATAAGTATCCAGCTGAAACTGAAACAAAATTGAGCCATTGTATTTTGTCCCTTCGGACACCAACCAGTTTCAAAATCTCTTGTAATGCATCCATTTTAAGTCCAATTCCCATCCACTGCTCTGCAATATCCTTTTCAGTGACAATGCCCTTTTTATTTCCAAACTTCACAGAGAAAAACAATAATATATAAATCATTTAAACATAATACTATTTATTTTTTACACAATCCTCTTTCCCCCAAAAAATCATTTTTAAGGGAACTTGTCGAGTTATATTATTTTTAGCTCTAACCTAAACATCATGAGAGTAGTAGTATCTCTGACTTTAATCCAGTAAGTTCTGGGTTAAAATTTAGCTGGTTTGATGCATTTCACATGCTCCAAATCCATTAAAAAGAATTAAGTCAATCGTTGAACTTGCCTGCAATAGCAAATTTGAATAAATAAGATGTCATGTGAATATAAAATGACAATAAGCATAAGTAAATGGATATAACTGTTCATTTACATTATGAGCCACATTTGTAACACGAGTGTCATTTGTAACTGGCTTCAGAATGAACACTTGGCAATAAAAATCTGTTAAATTCTTCCTGTAAAAAATATACTACAGTACAGATATTATTCTCTCCAAATGTATAAAGATCATAATTTACTTTTAATTTAAAAAAAAAAAAAATAATTGTGTTGAATATTGAATAAAATACAATTTTTATGGATGATAAAGCGGACTTCAAAAGAACTGCACAAAAGTGTGAAAAATAATACTTTAAGTTTCACTTTTTTTTTTGGAAAGCCTGTACAAATAAAAAAACTGCCTACATATCACAAACTCTTAATCTGAAATCTTTTTTGTTTTTGTTCTATGAATCATTCCACCACAAACGCTTATATAGAAGCTTGTATGTTAGAATATAGAAATGGCTATATTTTGTAGCATATAAAAAATGTCATGCCTTACCAAGATTCAAACCTGGGACCTCTGGATAAAAGGCTGAAATGCCACCACTCCAGCACAGAGAATGACAAATTTTATTTAACAAAAATATAATTTCCTTGTGATAAAATTCATTTATTAGCAATACAAAAGTAAAAATCTGCTTCTTGATAAAAAAATGAAATGGATAATTATTAAATAAAGCTTTTATTCTGGTCTGTTATTAAGATTTTTATTAATTTTTCTAAACCAGTTTTATGATTTTTGTGTGAAAATTCTTTCAAATATTGAATGTCATCCATCTGGTTACATTAAAATTTCATTTAATTGGATATAACAATCAATTCCAAGTAATAATGTATGCAAAAAAAATAAAATAAAATAAATTCAATAGAAGTAGAAAGTAGGAGTGTAATTTTTTTTCCATCCTTCATAAAAGTTATCTGAAACAAAACTTACAATATTACTGCCAGAGAAAGAACTTCCTCTAAAAAAAACAAAATTAAAATCAACCCATTTGATCTTGCAAAAGGTTTGAACTTACATAAAAAAATTATGTAGGTTGTAATGAGTTTCTTTCTTTGGTTAAAATTGATAAAAAAATGGTCACAGCTTTTTCCTTAACATTGGTGAAAAAATAACCAAATTACTAGGAGTGCTGGTTTGAGGTTCAATAAAAGTGTACAAATATGTTGGAAAAATTTGCAAAACTTTTTGAATAGAACTTTTGTCCAGTTAGGTCTCAATATCTGTAAGAGAAGTAAGTCTTGGAACAAATTTTGTAGGTTACAGTTGGAAAGGGAGATAAACTTCCAACCTATATTTTTGATTTGTCCTTTAGTTTCCTTTATATTATTTAAAATTACTTATATTGGACTTCAGAGAACAAAGTTTATAAAGGAGATTGGAACTGCTCTATCTGAATGTAAAACAAGCAACATTTTTTTTTAAAGAGCCTTCAGAAGTGTAAAAGTTAAACTTATAACATTTTTCTAAGGATTTTGTTAAAGTCACGCCCACTATGTGTGTTTTTTATTTTTTTTTTATGTACATTTTAGAAGTGATTATGAGGCAAGTTTATCTTAAAGATAGATCAACCATTAGGTTTACATTGTTTCTGTTGTATTTGGACAAACAGAAAACAGAGTCTTCAAGTGTGTTCACACTCAACCAGATTACAAGCTTGGACTCCTAACTCCTGACATCCTCTGTACATATGAATTAGCAGGCCTATATAATCATGGAACGAGTAGTGGATGTAAAGGACCAATGATAATAAAAAGTAATTAGTGGTGAGAAAAGATTATTTATCACAGAAGAAAATACAATACAAGAGGAACAATTTCAATTGGACAAATATTCAAGCCCTCCCTACTGTCAGCAGGTACTTGTTTTACCCACAATTTCTCAGGAGATTGTTACATTTATACTCAGATGAAAATAGCATGTTATTATTGCTTTCCATCATGATCAGGTTAATTCTACACCAAACTTTTTTTTTTCTTGAGTAAAGAGCCACATAATAGCAGGTGTTGCATTTTGTGAAAATGCAAAATCTGCTATGAAAGAAAAACACTGGAAATTTTTGGCATGAGAATGTCAACCAAATTATAAACCTTTCAGACAGACTATACTGAAGGTTTTAATCCTATACTTATATAAACCTAATTCAACAACAAACTTTTCAAAATTTTTTACAAGAAAATTATTAATCCTATGAAATGAGGAAAAATCTGACTATCAGTATTTTAAAACAATTAACTTAATGGTTTAAAATGTAGATCTCATAACTTAATTCTTCATGTTCTAATCAAATACATATTATTTAAAGTTGATGATGTAAGCTTTTGTTTAATAACATACCTGGTTAATAAGAATTTTCAAAAATCCAGGGGAGAGTCCTGATGGTGTCGTGACTGGTGGATATTCAATCCTTTCTTTTACTGGTGGAGTCTTTCCATCAGCAAGAGCTCGAAAATACATTGCGGACCAAAAAAGTAAATCAGCAGGTTGAGTTCTAATTGCTGCCTTAGCATATTGTTTTAAAATATATGGTAAGTTTAATGGAACCTTTATCTGTTGTGAACAATATAAAACCTCATTAGCAGTCTGGGCATCCACCATCTGAAATTAAACTTGATCAATAAATAGGTGAAAAAGTAAATCTCATTCATTCAGTTAAAAATGGCATGCATTATATAATATTTAAAAACAAAGTATACTAAAATTAACTTTAATTTAAAATAAAACTAAATTAAAATAAAACTTTTTTTTTGTATAGGAACAGATTAAAACATCACAATGTATGTAAACAAATTGTAAATTAAAAAAAAAATGAATACAGCATGGGCTTCAGAATAAAACACAAGAAATATTGTTAATTAAAATAATATAATATATAAAATGAATACTCTAATTGCTCAATCTTCTATTTAGGACAAATAGGATGCAGCTTCAAAATCATAATTAACAGCAGCAATATCAGTTGCTAAAGAAAGGTTAGATTGGGTAACAGAAAATCTTATCACATGAATTTAAATAATTGTAAAGTTATTAAATTTAGTTTGGTTTTCATTTAAAACATTTAAAGTAATTTTTGTCATTGATGATCATAAATTAAAGTATTAAAGTAATGGAATATTTCACATTTTAAAATTATAAACATACATTAAAATTACTGGGTTAAATTTGTCAATAATAAAAATAAGAGAAAATTGAACAGTTATAAAAAATCCTCTGTGGTGATAATTATATCTTCTAAATCCTGCTATTTTTTCTAAGTGACTATCTGTTAAATTTGAAATTTTTATTCTTTTTTAACATGAATTTTCTTTTCAATTAAAAAAAATTATTGTACAAATATCAGGAATTTAATTAAAATACTACTAAATAAAAATATTTCATTTCTTTCAAATATATTATTATAAATTACAGAAATATACTGAAATGTTACCTAGTACAAAACACTTAAACATACTTACACTAAAAAATTGTTGTTTGCTTGATTTTTTGATTTTTTGTTGACAGAATGATATTAGAAAATCAAGCAAAAGCCAGTGCTACCTTGAACGAGCGTTTATTTGAACAACATCATTGATGTTTTGCTTGTTGCTACACTGTCGCCAAGGTAACAGAAGCTCTTGCGTGTTCGATAACGAATACGTTCGTGCGCTGTACGTTGCATTAAGTAGTTAAAATTGTTATTTATATCATCTTTTATAGGTGCAGATGTATAGGTACATTAACTTTTGTAATTACATTATGAAAAAGTTTAAATGTAAATTTCGCGCTATCAACACGATAGTTGAACAGCCTTACAATTCAGTTAATAGTATTGTACACGGAGAAGAGAATCGATAAAAATTAAATAATGAAACATCGATCTTTAATTTCAGGAGTAAGATGTAGGCATCTTTTTTAATTTGGAAATTTTGTCAGCTTGTAATTCTCATATAATAAAGTTGTTGTCATCTTTATTTTATTTCCTAATTAAATATTGTTATTTCTACTAAATTATTTATACTCCGAAGGAAAAGTAAAAGAGTAAAACTATCGATACATACTGTTTATACTTAAATGACTAGTATGAACTGTTTTTGTTAAAAGTTCAGTCGTTGTATGTGTACAATATTTTAACAAGTGATCTTACAGGAATGTGTATTATATTATGAATTTTTGACGTCGTTTTGTATTTTTAACTATGAAGTTAAAGCATAGATGGTTGTTTTTTACAGTAATTATTTTAGCGATTGTGTATTTTGTTTACTATTTTCATGATTTTGTACATAACCATAATAAACAAATACTGGGTATAGTAGGATTTACAATAAATAATTATAATGTTACTTCAAAACGAGCTTATTTTAAAAGTCATTCGTTCACTAAAAATAATTTACAAAAACTTAAACAACCCATTGTTGAAATGTAAGTAGTACAATTATTTTAGCCGTTGATTAAATATATTGATTTGCGATTTTACTTTTGTGCTTAATTCATTTTATTGTGAATTTTCTTTTTGTGGTTTTAATGCGTATTAAATAACGTCATCACAAACTAAACCATTTTAAATGGGGGTGGATTATATATAATAATCTAATGAGTATCAATGCTGTCTGTCAACTGAGGACGTATTTTGTTGTTAATGTTCTCAATGAAGCATTTTTATCACTCGCTGGTTGTGTAACATCTGTACCCTAAGAATTTTTAATAACATAGTTAATGATTTTTGACATGTTCACTTCATTAAAAAAAATATGCACCCAATATGTAATTCACTACAAAATGATGTGTAATATTGATGTGTTATGTGTTTTTTGATATTGATGTGTTGTTTGCCTTATGTGTACATTTACATATGAATTTGAAAACTACTATTATGTAGTTTAATTAATGTATTCTGTATTTTACTAGCCATAATATTGTATTATTGTCATTAGTATGACTAGCTTTTTCGTATTTACTATTACTTTTTGTTATGTGCTAATCTTTTGTCTCAGTTTAATTACTACATTTTTAGTTACATGTTTAATGTATTCCTTTCTTTGTCTTTCTTCATAGTTAATGCATTAATCCACAGCCATCCAACCTGGCTTGACGTAAAAGATTCTTCTTAATAAACTTAAATCTATTTCTTGTAATTTAAATAAGTTTAGTGTAAGAATAAATTATTTTTTCATAGAAATTTTTTTTTTGTAAGTTCAGAAGTTCAGTAAATTTAATTTTTAATTACTAATGACAGTTTTGTATTACTGATAGAACTTTTTACATAAAATGAAAGTATTAGTAGTACTTAACAATAAGTTGTGTAACAGTACAGGGAAAAACATTTTATGTTACGAGTTTTTAACCAATTTGGTTTCATAACCAAATTGCTTTATTTCTTACAGAATTTGCTTTGCCATTTTGTACTTCTATTTTGATATGCCTTATCTGGTAAGTGGAGTAATTTATAAAAATTTTTTTTAACACCAGATTAAGTTAAAATGACTTGTATTCCAAAAAAATTTATCTTTATCATACAATTAATAATGTTGAATTTGTTGATGAAATAAGTTACTTTCAGATACAGTAGTTTTTAAAAAAAAATCATAGCCTAGATGAACACTGATTGTGTATTATGCTTGTCAAGTTCTGTTTCAAACAGGGTAGAATATTTTTGGTTCTAAGATATGGTGAATAAATAAGTAATTTTTATTTTAACATAAGGTAATTGGGAACAATTATTTTATCACTTTAAATTTTTTCATATTTTAATATACTACAGTAGATAGGAAAACGCAAGATCTGTATGTCAGAAAGCAGGTTGGGATATCTGGTTACCCATGCAAGATCAAAGTCCACACTGTGTTATGAGTACTGTATTCAGTTAGAAATCAGTTTTGTTACGACCGTTTCAGATGTTAATCCATTCTGTAGAGAGAAGTTAGGGTTAAGGTTAGAGTTTTGTGGAGCGATGAATTAACAGTTAAAACAGTTTTTAATAGTTTTCAAGAATCAGACTTTGAATCAACCAATTGATGATGCTGTTAGTAAGATGATTGAGGCTAATAACATGGAACATGTAGTTTAGATTCTTCCTTAGTGTAGTGACTATATTTATGTTTAAAATAAATTCAGCTATGTATCATACAACACTTTTAAGTATTGCTATAATTTGTAATTTATAGCTTACTTCTCGTCACAAAAGTCTAACTATATAATAATAATAATAATAATAATCTTTTATTTTCAGTCAAACACATGACTGAAATTACAAATTACAATAAAATAGTACACTTATAAAACTAATTGTACAACATATATAAAAACTTAAAAGTTACAAACAAGTCACCCTACTTACAAAATCATATAAAATTAACTAGACTGAAAATTAGGTATCTCAATAGGCCAACCTGTATTGGAGTTTACCATCTGGTTATATTTACAAGAGTAAAAATTTTGAATCGCTTAGGTTAAACAAAAATAGTTAAATAATCTATTAAATAATGAAGAAAATATCTTTAAGTTGAACTCCTTTCAATGAGTAATAATTTGAGTAAAAAAGTATTTCTTACTTAATAAGTAAAAAGTGAATTAGCTTAACAAGAAAAGTCAAAACAATATAAAAAAATCGTTAAATACTAAAAAAAAAAAAAAACATATTTAACAAAATCAAACCAAAATGGATAAATTAGATTTAAAATAAAAAAACATTATAAACATAAGATATATATTCAAATACATAATATATAATTAATTTAGCAAGATAACAAAAGAATAT